>PVHT020000141.1:34451245-34466782 GCA_004024745.2 Catagonus wagneri | reverse complement strand
TTGTTGGCGATCTGTACATTTTCTTTGGAGAATATTTTTAGTTTTTAAGGAACTTCTATACTGTTCTCCATAGTAGCTGTCCAATTACATTCCTACCAATAGTGTAGGAGGATTCCTTTTTCTCCATACCGTCTCCAGAATTTATTATTTGTAGATATTTTGATGATCACCATTCTGACTGGTGTGAGGTGGTACCTCACTGTAGTTTTGATTTGAATTTCTCTAACAATTAACAATATGGAGCATTTTTTATGTGCCTGTTAGTCAATCTGTATGTCTTCCTTAGATTTCTATTTAGATCTATTATTCTATTTAGATTTTTGTTTTTTATTATAGTTGATTTGCAATGATCTGTCAATTTCTGCTATACAGAAAAGTGATCCAGTTATAGACCTTCTGCCTATTTTTTAAACTGGGTTGTTTATTTTCTTCATATTGAACATTATAAGCTATATATTTTAGAAAATTAAGTTCTTTTTGGTCATACCATTTGCAAATATTTTCTCCCATTCCTTAGGTTGTCTTTTTGTTTGTTCGTTTATGGTTTCCTTTGTTGTTCAAAAGCTTTTAGGTTTAATTAGGTCCCATTCATTTATTTTTCCTTTTGTTTCCATTATTCTAAGAGATGGATACCTAAAGACATTGCTGCAATTTATGTCAGGGAGGGTTCTGCCTATGTTTTCCCCCTAGAAATTTTATAATATTCAGCCTTCTATTCAGATATTTAACCCATATTGAGTTTATTTCTGTATATGGTTTTAGAGAGTGTTCTAATTCAATTCTTTAACATGTAACTGTCCAGTCTCTCCAACAATATATTGAAGAGATTGTCTTTTCTCCACTGTATATTCCTGCCTACTTTGTCACAGATTAATTGACCATAAGTGTGTAGGTTTATTTCTGGGCTTTCTATCCTGTTACATTGATATGTGCCTGTTTTTGTGCCACTGTCATAGTCTTTTTTTTTTTTTTTTTGTCTTTTTGCCTTTATGTAGAGCCACACCCGCGGCATATGGAGGTTCCCAGGATAGGGGTCTAACAGGAGCAGTAGCCGCCGGCCTTCGCCACAGCCACAGCAACGTGGGATCCGAGCCGCGTCTGCAACCTACACCACAGCTCACGGCAACGCCGGATCCCTAACCCACAGAGCAAGGCCAGGGATCGAACCCGCAACCTCATGGTTCTTAGTCAGATTCGTTAACCACTGAGCCACGAAGGGAACTCCACTGTCATAGTCTTGAATACTCTAGCTTTGTAGTATAGTCTGAAGTCAGGGATCCTGATTCCTCCAGCTTTGTTTTACTTTCTCAAGCTTGCTTTGGCTATTTGGGGTCTTTCATGTTTCCATACAAATTAAAATTTTTTTGTTCTAGTTCTATGAAAAATGCCACTTGTTATTTAATAGGGATTTCACTGAATCTGTAGATTGCCTGGGTGGTATGGTCATTTAAACAATATTGATTCTTCCAATCCAAGAACATGATATATTTTTCCATCTGTTTGTGTGGTCTTCAGTTTCTTTCATCAGTGACTTATAGTTTTCAGGGTACAGAATAAATTTCCTTAATAAGTTTATTCCTAGGCATTTTATTCTTTTTGATGCAATGGTAAAAGTATACTTCTAAAAACTACATATACAAATCACTTTTTCTTGAGGCAATACAGAGGTCCAAATAATCTCAGGGTATCTAAGTTTCATTTCCCACTTGTTATATAGTGGCTAATCAATCCTATATTGCATAGCATTGACTTCCCAAATTGTAGATTTGCTTTTCTTCTTATACCCGAATTAGGGTCAGAGCTCACTGCCTGAGTCAGTACCAACTCATTTCTTCAAGACTCCAGCCTTCAAGGTAGAAAATAAGTTGTGGATGCTGTAGGGCAGAGCATAAGCACTTAAATCTGTAGCCAGGAAGCAGATCTGTAGCCCATTCTGCATAGGAGTCCTGCAGGCTTCAGTCTGGAAATGTATAGTAGGGAAGTGGAACCAAGTTTTGAAGCTACACTCTCCAGGTGAGATTTATTAATGTTAGTAATTATGCCTCATGGACTATGGTAGTGAACAGTCACAAATCAGTACTCCAGCAAATGGCAATTTACAGCCAGTAAGGAGAAAGTAGACACATTCTAACCACTTTTTACTTAACCTTGATGATTTGTCATCATTTGTTTTCCTCCCATACTTCTATTTCCCTCCTAAACTGAATGTAGGAGACAAAGTACAGCAACCAGTATAGCACAATTTTCATGAGCTTGACTCTTTAATTAGACAG
This sequence comes from Catagonus wagneri, assembly GCA_004024745.2. Lineage (NCBI taxonomy): Eukaryota > Metazoa > Chordata > Mammalia > Artiodactyla > Tayassuidae > Catagonus > Catagonus wagneri. The sequence continues at coordinate 34,464,509 of PVHT020000141.1, read as the reverse complement.
ACTTAGGTCTGAATCCCATTGTACCACTAAAAAAACTGTATGAATTTATGGATATCCAACCTCTCAAACCTACCTCCTTGGGCTATTATAATGACTAACTGATATAATACCCATACAGTGCTTAACTCAATGTCTGGTACAGAGGAAACCTTTAGGAAATCAAATTCCTAATGATATTGTTGTTGTCTTTCTTGATACTTCCTTCCTCTGTCTATAGTCTCTGCTTTTACCACATAATGGGGTCTATGCAACAAATTCCATGGAAGTGAAACACTCCGGGTATACGTGCTTTCTTATCCCTGTAGTGAAGAGAGGAGCAAAAATAAAAGTGTGTGTAATAGTTTCCAGATTGTGAAGTTTTAGTGGTCTCAGAAGTGCTGAGCTCCCAGAGAACAAATAGCTGAAAGAAAATGAATATATTTGGCAGACTTTTACTTAGCGGACTGCAGCTCAGGGCCTCCTTGGGCAAACTGGCCGCAGGAGGAAAGAGTACTCTATCCTGACTGCCAAGCATAAGGACACAGAGTTTGGCAGCTCCCTTACAGTAAGAAACAATGTAACTCCTAAGAGCTACCAAATCCTTGCTTGCCCTCTGACACCCACTTGATCCAAGTGAACCTGGAACTCCATTTATCTCATCTCAGAGTGTAAGGAGAACATTCTGAGCAAATGCCCTGGACAAATACAGGCCCTCCCCTCACCACCCCTGAAGTCTGTATCTGAGGCAGGTAGATGTCAGGCTTCTGTTGGACCTGGAATGGAGGAGGTCCCCTGAAGACGCTGCAAACTTTGGGTGGCCAGGGTCAGAGCAGACCTAACCAGCCCTCTCCAGGCCTTACTGTACTTCAATCTCCATCTTCCCTTTGTTTAATTCTCAACCTCTCAACTGTGCCAAATCCAGGGGAGGCAATGTCCAGGCCACATGGTCAGATACCATCTTACATGGCCAGCCCATATTCAGAACCTCCAAAGGGCAATGTCGCAGTGATGGACAGTGCTTTAGTGTTTATTATTAAAAGAAAAACCTTAGCTTCTAAGGATACTCTGACCCTTGGTTGAGTTCACAGATGCAGGTCCTATAGATTTGGAGGACTGATTCTACTATGCCATTTTATAGAAGGTCACATTCTGAAATACTAGTGATTAGGACTCCAACATTTGAATTTGGGGAGGGAACACAATTCAACCCATAACAGTATGAAACTATATACAGGGATTTGGCAGTTGTTATGAAAAGAGCTATTCTTGATGGGTCTCTGTGCTGGGAGCCTTCCCTCTTTGATTTGTGGAATAATTAAACTGGTCTTCCGGCTTACAACATGTTGAAATCATAACAATGGCATAGACTTGGACTGTATTCATTATAAATATTTTCAAAGGTAAATTGTCTTTTTAGAAATAACTCATGTGTTTATAAAGTGCTCATCTTATTTCAATGTGCCTGCCATTTCCTTCAGTGTACTTCCAGAGTGCTTTCTGCATAATTCCTCATGCTGATTTTCTCTCTAACCTAGTGAAACGCTTGAGGAATGGTCAATGGAAGAGAATAGGTATATGGTAATTTTATAATCAGTAAAGGTATTTAGAATTAAGTTATTATTTTTGATGCCTTTATCCTTGTTGAATTTCTACACTTCTTAAAACTTGAGGAAAAATAATAATTTCAGTTGTTTGATGTAAGACAGAGAACATTTCAGAATTTATCCTGGGTTGAATTACAAGTTCAAGAGCTACTACTATATCTAATAAACTCCAAATCTCTGATTCTATACAAGTTTTAATAGGACCAAGTTATTTTTATCCAAGTTATAAAATAACTTTTTATCCAAGTTAGCTGAATCCATCAAAGATTTTCCCTAGTGAACATTCTTATTGTTAATTAACAATAGAATGTAGCACACAAAAAGGGAAAATAAGGGCTGGACAAAAGTGTTGAACTTTTTAAAGAAAATAGAACTTGGATAGGAAGTGGATAATGCTTTTTAATTTTTAAATCTCACGGTAAACCCAGGATTCTGTACTTTACCTCACTGACATAAGGAGTCTGAGAACCTTTGATATTCTCCAGATCATATAACAGATACAGTGCTAATTTAGACATCTGGCATAGTTGAGGTTTTACGACAAGGTATTCTGGCAGAAGAGAGAAGACCCTAATTAGCAAATTATCCTTGTTAACCTTTAAAGTATTGTTCTTTTGAATCCTAAGATGATAGATGCATCAGTTGTTTAGATCATTTTAGTTCTGTGACTTATGTATTTCCAAAACTGCCTTCAAGGTCTTACTGAATTATCTTCCAAATGAGCCTAGTAGAGAAGACACATAACTGCATTACAGAAAACCTTTTGTCATTTCCAAAGCTCCTCTGTATCCCTTTCTATAAGAAACTACAGTTGTCCCTCTGTATCCAGGGCAGCTTGGTTACAGGATTACCCCAAGGACACAAAAATCATGTTGTTATGGGTCGAATTGTGTTCCCTCCCAAAATTCATATATTGGAGCCCTAATCTTTGGTATTTCAGAATGTGACCTTATTTGGAAATAGGTTGTTGCTGGTGTAGTTAGTTAAGATGAAGTCATACTGGAGTAGGGTGGGCCCCTGCTATGACTGGTAGCTTTGTAAAAAGAGGAAAGTTGGACACAGACACAGGTACACAGGGGAATACCATGTGAAGATTGGTGTCATACTACCATAAGCCAAAAAAACTACTGGAAGGTAAGAGAGAGGGCTGGAACAGATGCTTCCCCAGCACAATCAGGGGCAGCATGGCTGTGCTGACTCTTGGATTTCAGATATCTGGCCTCCAAAACTGTGAAACTAAACTTCTCTTGTTGTAAGCCACTTCATTTGTGACCGCGGCCCTAGCAAACTAATGTAGGTATCCATTTTTTTATTTTTACTCTTCTAAATGTTGCTGCCCTTTTCAAATAACACAAAAATATGAAACCAAGTAAAGAAAGATGCACAAAACAGAGGCATGACTGTATACACTTCCCCTTCACCCCGCTGTCCTTACCTCCTGACCCTCCAGCATGCCCAGACTCTAGGCCGTCATGGCCTGGTGATTTCCCTGAGGAAACTTCTTGCTGCCTGTCTCAGCTCAGGCTCTCTGCAGAGGGTAAGCCAGCCTTCCAGGTGAGCCCTCTTGGCTCTCTGACTGTAATAAGCCAACCCTTCATGATAACTTTTCCTGTCTGACTTAGTTGGGAAGTTAGGTTTCTTATTTTAGGTGCGAATGGGCCCCTTACCCTAGCAACTGTCCCATTTGGTACCTTTAACCAAAAGGGCTGAAATTCTCTCAACCAAAATAAGAGCTTTTCCTTAATGTTGCCTCAGGAAATAAACTCTTCCCTCTTAATACACACACACACACACACACACACACACACACAAATACACTATAGCAAAATTTCTAGTAGTATGGGCATGGATTGGTGGCTTAGAAGATGATAAAAAAGTGATATGGGAAGAGGCCTAGCACAAGTTTTTGAAGAATAATGTATTTGAAAGACTGACATAGAGCATATGTATAAGTGAATACAGAGAGAAGAGAAAGAATATAGTTTTGTTTTGTCATGCATTCGGCAGGAACTCAGATCCTTATTAAGAGAATTGAAACTGCAGGGTAATTAGTATGGTGTGTCATCTAGTTTAGCTTTATTAGATTTTGACTAGGACTGCAGTTACAGATTGGCCTAGCTTTTGTAAAAAAAAACCTCTTTGTTTCTCTTGCTCTCAAACACATTGTAAGTTCTTTAAATGGCCTGAGGCTTTGCTGCTGATTCTCACACTCCTGTAAGAGCTTATAAAGGAAGTGTTTGGGGCCAAGGCTGCTAAGCAAGACTCAGGTGTGGGAGGAAATTGTACTGATGATTCATCCTCCTCTAAAGTGATTAAGTCCCTTGTTGGATACAGCAACCTGATGACCAGGTGACAGTGAAAGTCAGCCTCAATTCTGAGCACACAGCTTATATGGATATCTGGGAGGCCTAGAAACCCCAAGGCCACGAGCAATCCTGTGACTTGGTCAGAATGAAACACAGGACAGGGAATGTCTGACCACGCACCATCTACTTGCCAAGACTGTTTTCTGTAAACAATCCTTATTCTTCTCAATTCTGGACATCTGCAAATACGTAATATGGCTGAGTGATATTGCATTAAGTAACAGACAAAACATCATATAGAAATCAAATCTAGAGATAATCAAAAAGCACATTTTGGACAATGCTTTTAATATTCTGTATTTTTCTTTCCATCCTGTAAAAACAATTCTTTTTTCCCATCTAATGAGAGATTGGTGGGGAGGAGTAAGGGGGAGAAAAGCAGAAGAAATGAAGAATTTTCAAACTGGATGATCTCACCCTTAACAACTGCATGCATTGAAATCATAAGCATTTCTGAAAGAGTTTTAGTGTGGGAAAAATCCTAAAGAGAGAGACTCTATGTTTGGTATTTAGCATTTTAGAGAGTATCAAGATTCTTCTGCTTTAATCTGCTCCTTTGTTGCCAGCTAGTTAGTTATCAATGTGAAGGGAAAAGCTGAAAAAATTTAAAGTGTGTGTTAAAAATAAATTACTTTTTTTTTTTTTTTTTGCCTTTTGTCATTTTATGGCCGCACCCGCGGCATGTGGAGGTTCCCAGGCTAGGGGTCTAACAGGAGCTGTGGCCACTGGCCTGCGCCGCAGCCACAGCAACGCAGGATCCGAGCCGCGTCTGCAACCTACACCACAGCTCACGGCAACGCCGGATCGTTAACCCACTGAGCAAGGGCAGGTGTCGAACCCGCAACCTCATGTTTCCTAGTCGGATTCGTTAACCACTGCGCCACGACGGGAACTCCAAAAATAAATTACTTTTTAATGATATAATATCTTCCAAAAGTATAATAAATAGTATTTCCCAATTCATTCCATTTTTAAAAAACATGGATGTGTTCTACTGAAACAATTCCTACACCTACACCTCTAAAAAATTACTTAACTTTTGCAAGATCAAGATAATCAGCCTGTGATTCTGGACATTGTAGAGTACCTATCTAATTATTTCTCCTAAAAACATGCAAAACTTACTACCTTTCTGAAACTCTGTTCAACACATTTTTTTATTTTTTTAAACTAAACTTGTTTTTTTGGTTTTTGAACAACTTTAAAGAAAAATTGCAAAGATAGTACAGAAAATTTCCACAGACTCCCACACCCAGTTTCCCCTATTATTAATATCTGAGTTAGTATAGTATATTTGTTACAAATAATGGACCAATATGGACACATTATTTTAGCCAAAGTCCATATGTTATTCAGATTTCTTTAGTTTTTACCTATGTTCTTTTTCTGCTTCAGGAGGCCATCCAGAATACATTTCATTTAATTATCATATTTCCTTAGGCTCCTCTAGGCTGTGACAGTTTCTCAGAAGTTCCTTGCTTTCCTTGTTTTGATGACCTTGACAGTTTTGAAGAGAACTGGTCAGATATTTCATAGAATGTCCTCTGCTGAGATTTCACTGATTTTCTTCTCGTGGTTAGACTGGGGTTATATGTTTTGGGGAGAAAGACCACTGAGAAAAAGTGCCATTTTCATAACAGCATATCAAAAGTGTATGCTATCAACATAACAGTATGTCGAAATCATTCTTGATGTTGACCTTGATCACCTGGCTGAGATGTTGTTTGTCAGGTATCTCCCCTGTGAAGTGGGTTTCTTTTTTTTTTTTTTTGTCCTTTTAGGGACACACCTGTGGCATATGGAGGTTCCCAGGCTAGGGGTCAAATCAGAGCTGTAGCTACTGGCCTATGCCACAACAACAGTAACACCAGAAGTAAGCCGTGTCTACGGCCTACACCACAGATCGTGGCAACACTGTATCCTTAACCCACTGAGTGAGGCCAGGGATCGAATCTGCGCCCTCAGGGATACTAGTCAAATTCATTTCCACTGAGCTGTGATAGGAGCTCGTTTTTTTCCTCCCCTCGTTTTTTCCCTTTATTTCTTCTGCTATAAAGTTTTATTAAATTATTGGTAATTTACAATGTTGTAATAATTTCTGCTGTATGACAAAGTGATTTAGTTATATATATACCCATATTAATTTTTTTTCAGATTCTTTTCCCATATAAGTTACTACAGAATATTGGGTAGAGCTCCCAGTGTTACACAGAAGGTCCCTGTTGACCAGCTATTTCATATGCAGTAGTGTGCATATGCCAATCCAAAACTCCCAATCCATCCCTCTCCCCCAAACCTGTCCCCCTTGATAATCATAAGTTTGTTTTTGAAGTCTGTTTCTGTAAATAAGTTATTTTGTATAATTTTTTTTAAAGATTCCACATATAAGGGATATTGTATATTTGCTTTTCTCTGTCTGACTTCACTTCACCTCTAGTTCCATTCATGTTGCCTAAAAATGGCATTATTTCATCATTTTTTATGGCTGAATGATATTCCATTGCATGTAGGTACCACATCTTAATCCATTCCTCTGCTGATGGACACTTAGCTTGTTCCCATGCCTTGGCTATTGTAAATAGTTCTGCAGTGAACATCAGGGTGCATGTATCTTTTCAAATTATGGTTTTCTCCAGGTATATGCCCAGGAGTGGGATTGCTGGATCATATGGTAGTTCCAGTTTTAGTTTTTTTGAGGAATCCCCATACTGTTTTCTATAGTGGTTGTACCAGAGTACATTCCCACCAATAGTGTAGGAGGGTTCCCTTTTCTCTACACCCTCTCCAGTATTTATTGTTTGTAATTTTCTTGATGATGGCTGTTCTGACCTGTGTGAAGTGGTACCTCATTGTAGTTTTGATTTGCATATCTCTAAAAATTGGCAATGCTGTGTATCTTTTCATGTGTTTTTGGGACGCCTGTATGTCTTCTTTGGAAAAATGTTGATTTAGAGCTGCCATTTTTTTTATTGCATCCCCCCTTTCTATAATATACTCTTTGAAAGAATACTGCTTATTTATACTTTAAACTATTAATGGATGTCTTGGTTGAATCCACAGACAATGGATGTCTATGTATAAAGCTGGTTCACATATTTGCATGTAGATTTTTGAATGGATGTACATTTTCAAACAGTTGGATAAATACCTTGGAGTATAATCGCTAAATCATATTGTAGAATTGTGTTTAGCTTTGTAAGAAATTGCCTTCCAAAATGGCAGCAATCGAGAGTGCCTTTTTCTACATCCTCACTGACAATTAGTATTGTTAGTTTTTTGGATTTTTGCCATTCTAATAGTAGAATAACGTTATTGTTTAATATTTAATTACCTAATGAAAAATGATGTCGAGTATCTCTTCACATGTTTGTCTGCCATGGGTATATCTTCTTGGGTCCCTCAATACATTTTAAAAGACTTAGATAATTTAATTGTTGAAGCAGAATCACAACATTATGTAACTTTTTTTTTTTTTGTCTTTTTAAGGCTACACTCGTGGCATATAGAGGTTCCCAGGCTAGGGGTTGAATTGGAGCTATAGCTGCCAGCCTACACCACAACCACAGCAATGCAAGATCTGAGCCTTGTCTGTAGTCTATACCACAGCTCACGGCTATACCAGATCCTTAACCCACTGACAGAGGCCAGGGAGCGAACCTGCATCCTCATGGATACTAGTCAAATTTGTTTCCACTGAGCTGCAATGGGAACTCCTAACTTCTCTATTTATATACTAGATATTCTCACTTGACCAAATTTCCTAGAATTTCTGGCTTTGGATCACATAGACAATATCCCCCACATATTAAAAATTTTGACATTGGAGTTCCCATCATGGTGCAGCAGAAACAAATCCAACTAGGAACAATGAGGTTGTGGGTTCGATCCCTGGCATCGCTCAGAGTTAAAGAGCCGGCATTTCTGTGAGCTGTGGTGTAGGTCGCAGATGAGGCTCAGATCTGGCATTGCCGTGGCTGTGGTGTAGGTCAGCAGCTGTCGCTCCGATTGGACCCCTAGCCTGGGAACCTCCACATGCTGCGGGTTTGTCCCTAAAATCAAATAATAATAATAATAATAATAATAATAATAAATAATAAAAAAGTAAAAATAAAAAATAAAAATTGTGACATTCGTAGAGGAAGTCTATTTTAAATGACTCATACAGATGTAGTAAGTTATTTTATTAGTAATCTACATAATTTTAAATATACGTACAATTTAAAACTTCCTCCTTCTGCATCCAAGAAGGAAGACAGTGCTCCATGATCTAAATTTTCTAACAGTGAAGGAAAGGACAGACAAATGCCTTAGTTATCAGGTCATTGTGTACTGTGTCCTTGGACAAGTCACTTTACCATGTGAGGCCACAGTATCCTGATCTGTGTACAATGGCAGTGATTGTAGATAAGTAAGGGTTTCTTCTAACACTCTGGGTTTATTCTTTACTCCCCTCTAGAGTCTCATTAACACAGTATTCTTTTCTTTGGCTATCTTCCTTCTATCATTAGCACACTAAAGCTCCTTTGTTTAATTGTTAGTACCTTTTTCAGACCACTCCTTAAGGACAACATGTAATTTTGCTGCCTTTTATCATCTGGAGATGAATTTCCTTTGTTAATTTGCTGTGTTTTAATTTTTTCATATCAAATCTAATTAGGAAGAACTTGCTTTGTTTGAGAGTAATTAAATTTTATCAGAACAAATTAAATAAATTCAATGGCCTATGGTTCATCTAAAAATCATCCTGGACTAAAATCTAAATTAAATTCCTTTTCATTCCTTCACTGGGAAGATTTTTTGAACAGAATTTGAGTTCTTGATCAGTTTCAACTTTTGGACTACTCTCTTTCTAAGAGACAGATTTTAGAAGCCAAGAAATTGATTATGAAAAACAACAAATCACCAAAGAGTCTTAATAAGGATATATTTGATAAACCCACCTTTCTTTGCTGCTAAGTGTATCCCATTGCTTTGAAAGAAATGAGTACACCTACCTTATACAGGGAGCAATTTTCTCTCCAGGGACATTTTACTCATTCAAGTTCACCACAGGTCAAGCTAAGAGCAATGCTCGTGTAACTCATATTTCTTCCCAAAGGCATCTGTAACTGCTTCCGGATGTAGGACTAATTCGAAAAATATACACAGTAGGCACAGTATGCTTTGCACAGCAGCCACCTGCATGGGTTGCCATTGTGTTTAAGTCACGCAGATTGTTCTGTGTGTCATCAAAGCAAGGTACTAGCAGAGAATGTATATTCAAAGTCAGTTTACTAGCAGAGAATGTATATGAGTGCTTTTGAAACTATAGGTGAGTCAAATGATAGATAACAAGAAAGCAAGCAACCTTTCCTCCTTTATAGGGAGTAATTTATAAAACTAAGGATTGTGTATTTAAAACTGGAAAAATAAAACTTTCTCTAATGGGCAACAGTACTGTTTTTTCATTCTTACACAGATCTTGAAGCTCAGGTCTCACTTTTAGGCACTTGCTTCCCGCAATACATTCGTTATTTACTTTCTCAGCAGGAAGCTGACCTTACTCTGGTTGGCCAGAAATATATTCACGGCCTTCTAGATATTTGAAATCCAATATGTGTTTGTTATTGAATTAGAAAAAAAGAAAAATACATGGGCCTTGAATAAGGGCTTAGAAGATGAAATATATGACTGATACCAAAAACAGGTCCCAAAAAACATCTTAAGACAGCTTTACATGAGGTGGAATGCTTATCTCATCTGCCCACTCTGGGTGGGCCCTAGAACTTGAACCGTGATAAGTAGATCCAGATACTTACTATCACTGTCACAATACTTGGAAGGGTTTTCTTTAGATTGGAAATTTATGGAAATGCTAAATTTAAAACAAAGGAATGGGAGTTCCTTTGTGGCTCAGCAGATTTAGAACCTGACATAGTGTCTGTGAGGATGCGTGTTCGATCCCTGGCCTTGCTCATTGGGTTAATAATCCAGCATTGCTGCGAGCTGCAGCTTAGGTGCCAGATGTGGCTCAGATCTGGGGTTTCAGTGTCTGTGATGTAGGCCAGCAGCTGCAGTCCCATTAGACCCCCTAGCCCGGGAACTTCCATATGCCTCAGTGTGATCATAAAAAGAGAAGACAAAACATAAAACTAAAAAATAAGTAGATAGATGTACATAGATTGCTACAGAGTTAACTTCCATGACACCAACTACAGAAAGTCGTCAATAGGATTATGAGCTCCCTTATCTACTAAGGAATTGATTCTTTTAAACAAATAAACAAAGTATCCTTATATGCTTTGCTTCTGGGGTCTAAATTTTTAAGTTGTTTTACACATTTTTTCAAACTGTCCAGGCTCTACTGATACTTTTTTGTGCATCCAAGTTCTTTTTCCTGGAAAAAATAATACAAACTACCTTTCATTAAGGCTCTACCACATATGCAGAACTATTCTAAATTCCTAATGTGTATTAACTCACTTTTCTTTCTTCTTTCAGGGCCCATGTTGCTGTTTTCCAGGCCATTCTCTATCTCAGTCTACACACACTGAGGGTTAGACTTTGAAAGCTGTCTTTTTGGGAAGGAGTTTGCTTTCCTTCTATGTTCTGTACTAAATGAGGCAAGGAGTTAGTGATGGTCTGGAAATAGCTGCTCTGCCTGTGTGGCCTTGAAATCCGTGGACCTCTCTGTGTATGTCTTGCATGCTGACCTCAGGAGTGAACTTCTAGAATGTAACTTCTGGAATAGAACCGTATTGGAATAGCTTTGCCACTGCCCATGAACAGGGAAAATATAACCCTCTCTATGAAAAATCAATAATAGAATAATAGAGCTTCATGAGAAAAATCACAATTACCACTTTAGAATATTACAATAATAATCTGTTGCCAGTTGGTCATAATTTATTTTGTGCCCATTATTTATACAGGGTATATATGTACTTTTTGATGCCTAATTTAGCTGCATTGGTTCATTCTTCACTTCCCATTTCTCAGAAATATTCTGCATGGATGGGATTCTGCATAAGAAAGAGTTAGGCTCTGTCTTTTACTGTCAACCACATTATTGATCTGGAATAGTTATTGCCTTTGGAAGGATTCTACACTTAAGGATTTTAATTTATAATCCATGTCTACTCTTTAGCACCTAGTTCAGAAATAACATAATTAGTATTTTAAAATGACTAACATTTGCATCAGCTACACTAAATGCTTTATATTCATTATCCCCTTTAATCCTCACAATACTCCTGTGAGGTAGGTACTATTCTTAATCCAGTTGGACATATGATCAAAGCCTGATTTGATCATGTTAAATAATTCAACTCTGAAGAGTTTAAAAACAGGTCTTCTGATTCTGGAATCTGGTCTTCCTCTTGGGAGTGGTGCTTTACACATAGTGTTCATGCTAACAAAACAAAACAAAATGACTCATTTGTTAGATGAAGGCAGATCCTAACATTCTCTCTCTCTGGTCATGTGAAAAGATTAGGAGGAAAGTGGAGAAAAACAAAAGAGATCATTGGTCTTCAGCAGCAGGGGAGCTCTCACAGGTTTTCTAGGGTGGATATAAACACAGCTGAGCAGTTAAAAATATTGCTTTGAGCCAAAAGAATGTGGTTTGAGTTTCAAAGCCTATCATACAGGCTTGTACTCAGTAAGACATTGAATTGAATCCACATATGTTCACCAGAACAGCTAGACTCAGTAAGAGGGCAATTACCTAACTTTTGGAATATTATTTTATAGTCTACAACTTGCTTTTGAAACCCACACATACCACATTGTGAAGTAGCTGATGGTAATGTCACTGAGCTGCTCTGACTCCATGGTGTTTAGGGCGGATAGTGTGTTACCCCTAGCTCACCATCCTTTTTCTCTTCCAGTCTTCACAATAGTCTATGGTGCAGATAGGATAGATATTATTATTCATTTTCATAATAAACATGAATGTGTTTAGTAGTAAACATTTTTTTTTCCTTTTTTAGGTCATACCCGCTGCATATGGAAGTTCCCAGGCCAGGGGTCGAATCCGAGTCACAGATGCAACCTATGCCACAGCTGTGGCAATGCCAGATCCTTAACCTGCTACATCACAGCGGGAACTCCTAGTAAATATATTTAATAATGTTCAGATTTCCCGCTGTGGCACAGTGGGTTAGGAATCTGCCTGAGGCAGCTCAGGTCACTGCAGAGGTAAGAGTTCAATCCCCAGCCCATCTGGGGTTAAAAGGATCAGTGTTGCTGTTGCTACATCTGTGGCACAGATTGCAGCTATGGGTCAGATTCGACCCCTAGACTGGGAGCTTCCATATGCTGTGGGTGCAGCCATAAAATAAAAATTTTAAAAATGGTAACAATAATATTTGTTTAAGAATGTTTGTTAGAGATTTGACTCTAATAATTTTGAAAATTAAAAATTGCCAAGCAGGAAGGATAGCAAGTGGTTCATACTTTGCTCTGGAAGAACTGACTTTGGTGAGCCTTTAAAATCTTGCAGAAATAGATTTAGATGGAGATTAATATTTTCGGAAAGCCCTGGATTATAAAAATTAAATCCAAATACTGCCGCTTCCAACTGATATGTTGAATTCTATTTAATTCTATAATTCTATATTTGGGAACTCTATAATTCCATAATTGGGAATTTTAGCAGGACTCTGTCCCCAGTCTTGATTTAGATTACCTTAAAATCAAGAATACCTTGTTCCTGTAAGGTTTGTGTTTTTTTTTTTGTCTAGGCAGTTATTCACAGGCTTCTGGGAGCTGAGGCAAGGCTGTGACAGAGGGACTTACAGGGTGTTTCACTCTTCCTCCACCCCCTCCTCTTCCTAGTGTGGGTTAAGCTGTGACAGGAAATTGACCTGGGCTTATACACTGCTGCCTGGACCCTGCCATTTTCTGTTAGTAACCCTAACATGTGCTAGGGAAGACAGAGCAATCGGGATTTTGAAAAATAGAGGGAACAGTTGTGATGCTCTCTGCCAGGCCACTGTGGTCAAATTACACACAAGTGAGGACTGGTTGGGTAGATGGGGTCTTATCTCAAGGAAACAGATAGTGTTACTGTCTATCATTCTGGCTTCGGTATAAGAAGTCTGACTTCACTGAAAACAGGATCAAGAAAAACACCAGTGAAGCCATCTGGTCCTGGACTTTTATTTGTAGGGAGTGTTTTGATGACATACTCAATTTCATTTCTAGTGATTGGTCTATTCAGTTGATTTATTTCTTCTTGATTCAGTTTTGGGAGGGTGTAGGTCTCTAAAAATTTGTCCATTTCTTCTAGATTATCAAATTTGTTGGCATATAATTGTTTATAATATTCTGTCA
>PVHT020000141.1:34299273-34450245 GCA_004024745.2 Catagonus wagneri | reverse complement strand
CAAGGGGGCGGGGGAGGGGTGGGGGAGGGGTGGGAGGGAGTGGGGATAACTACTGCTTTAATGATGCAATAGCAAGGAGCTCCAACTGTAATGCACGGGGAACTATATCTAATTACATGTGACAAATCCATATATGTACATGTAATCGGGTCACCACATGGTGCAGTTGGAAAATCTGACAGAAATCTGTAAACCAGCTATAATGCAAAAAAAAAAAAATCCAGAAAAAAAAAAAAGAAAAACACCAAATTGTTGGGCTTAGACTGGAGTTTGGAGGTGCTTAGAGATTCTCCTTGGTGGGGCAGAGCTGGTCTCCATGCTACCAAAAACTGGGAGAGCTGGTTAGTGAGTCTGCATTCCAACTGGGGTTGTGGGTCCTGAATATAGCTGTTGGTTACTCTGCAGTAGACTTTGGTTATTTCCAGGTCTTCAGTGAAATCTTATTAAAGTAACTCACTAGTGTCACTGTGCTGAGAGGAATGAGCAGGGGCAGAGCCCCCCTCAGAGTTGAAGAGGAAATATCAGAAGTGGTCACATCCCTCAGACAGGCCCACCTGAACAACCTTGGCCCTGGGAAGGAGTACAAAGGGGACACCCACACCCGAATATGAAAACATTACAAGTCAATCTACCTAATTGTCTAGAATATGACCCAACCTCCTGCTGGCCAAGTCTATTATTATGCTTATAATGACCTGGAAAATTAGTTCAAGTTTAGAATTCTCTTCCCACTTCTCTGTCTGCTGCCCATAGCCGATTCCCTTCTCTCCCCATCCTATGCCATCTGTCCCCCCTGAGGAAGGGGCTTGTGCACCGTGTTTAGTTATCCCAGGCCATACTTCCAATTGCCATACACACACTTACAGCAAACAGCCACTCTTAGCTGTCCTATGGGCTGTGCCCACCACATGTTCAAGCTTTAGGATGAAGGGTCCAGAGTTGAAGCCTAAAGTCCCTTTGGTAAGGAGACTCTAGAGTCCTAGAGACCCGGAGCATAGTCTAGAAAAGGGCAAGTATGTCCAGTGGATTCCCCACTCCAAGAGGTGGGATGTGGCCGGAGGAAGGTCAAAGCAGGCCCCCTTGCCCAGTTCTAAGAGCAGCAATGCCAGTAAAGGACAGTTTTACCAAATGCCTACACTGTATGTGTAAGAAGCAGCCAAATCAACAGTCAAATGGAAAAAGAAAGATCAGAACAGAAAAAACTAAAAGGATCCTGCCAGAGATGCCAAGACTCCTGAATAACTCTTAGAAATAGATGGGGCCACAGTGAGAGGGACTTACTGCAAAGCAGCCATAGGAAATTTCAATTTTAATTTAATTTCAATTAAATTTCAGCCATTTTAATTTCAGTTAAAATTTGGAAATAAAGATAGATTACATAGGAACAGATTATACTGTGTAATTCTTTCATTACAGTGCATTCCCCAGGTGGGAGAAAACAAACTCCGCTGGTTTAAGAGTCTTCCACAGTCACATTTCTACTGCACAGCAGAGTGAGCATTCAGCTTAAAAAGCCAGTGTCTTCTGAATCAAGATATACTGAAGAGAAGCAGCTAAAGGAGGTAGGAAGTTTTGGGAGGGGCTGTCGGTGAGAGCTCGGCACAGCATCTTGCTGGTACCAGGAGTTAAGGAAGAACGCACTTCATTGATGTAATCTTCCCACATCTCTGGGGTTTTGCTGTTGAGTGAATTGACTTCCTGGTTGTTGAAGGTGTTTTTATTACCTTTTGATTCCCCTTACCTAGTTTGTTAACCTGGTGTATTTTTTAATGCTAAGCATGATGGATTTCTACTTTGAGTCAACATCATAAGCCCACTTCCCCAGTGTAGGATTATCGACCTTACCCAGAAACACCTTGTCTCATTCTCATGACTTGGGAAATTTTCTGACCATTTTTCATACTTCTTTTCTCATGCTGTATGACTAGTCTTATACCCTTAGGCTTCTACTGCATAAATTCTGATAAAAAGAAGTCAAGAATAAGTTCCATCTATGGAGCATCTGATTGTAGTGGATGCCTTTTTCCTTGTAGCAATCCTCTGTGACAAAAACAACAAAAGGAAGGACTAGCCTCTATTGAACTTACTGTGCCTGGCACTATGCTAAGCCCTGTATGTCTGTTTGGTTGTTTGTTATCATAATCATCGAGGAGGAGCAATCATTCCCATTTTAGAAGTGAGGAAACTTGCAGAGAGCATGACGGGAACTTTTAGGGCCGGTAATGGTGAAGCTAGGATCTTAACCCCAAACTGATTCACTCCATGTTCATTTCATTATACCTGTATTATTTCCTGTATTTTGTAGTATAGTAATTTAGTGTGCCTTCCTTTTTTCCAGAAAAAATAAATTATTATTTATAGTTTTTATACTCTGACATAACGTGGTTTTCCTGGAAATGTTACAGCTAAAAAAGACATTAGAAAGAGTATCTAGGCTGATACTCTCATTTTATAGTCTGGACATAGAAGTTCAGAGGTATTAAGTGATTTGCTGAAGGTCTGCAGTGAGTTGTTTAGAACCCTAGACCCTTGTTTTCCAAATTCTTTTTCTGTTTTTTTTTTTTTTCAAAAATATTTTTAGGTATCTATAAGAATTCAATTTACCAATCTTTAAAGTTTAAATTTATAATATTCTCTATATCATCATTTTAAACCCATTTCAACAATGAAATCCAACATTCCCTAAATAACAGTAGAAAAACTGAATTATAAGCCCTCAACCAAAAATTTGGAAACTGAAAAAATTCATATACAAATGGAGTATCACTTTTCAAAGGTAAATGAAAAGTAACTTTGCTAGTGTCAGAAGTCTGATGAAATCTAGAGTATTTTTAAATGAACTGTACGTGGGCTTTATAAGAAAGCCTTTATACTGTTACATCTATAGCCATATAATTGCCCTATGAAATCATTTCTGAGATGAATTATGATACCTGCTATCCTCTGTAAAGCAACACATAAAATGTGGCAAAATTTACTTAACTTCATTGATGGAATGCCAATTTCCCCACTTCCAACAGTAATAAGAATGGCTTATTTTTAAGCTTCTTTTTTTCTTTTTAGGGCTGTATCCTCAACATATGAAGGTTCCCAGGCTAATGGTTGAATCAGAGCTGTAGCTGCTGGCCTACACCACAGCCACAGCAATGCAGGATCTGAGCTGCATCTGCGACCTACACCACAGCTCATGACAATGCTGGATACTTAACCCACTGAGTGAGGCCAGGGATCAAACCTGCATCCTCTTGGATGCTAGTTAGATTCATTTCTGCTGAGCCACGACAGGAACTCCAAGAATGGTTTATTAACTGTAGATCAGACGGCTAACAAGTACAGCAACTAAACATTGTACAAGATGAAATAGTGAATTAACATCCATTAATAATTCAGCCTTAATTTCCAAGGATGCTGCCCTACCTACCACAGCATTATCAGATGATAATTACTGTGCCCAAGAAGACAGGAGGGGATGCTCCAAGCTTCTTGCAGTTCCTGAGGGTGAACATGACATTAGGAATTTATTAAAGGACAAAAGGATTAAATTCAAGAGAAAAACAACTCATGCGGAGGAAAAAAAAAAAGAAGGATTCACAGAGGACCACACACATTTCAAAGGAGTATCTGGTTTATTATGCAGTGTTGCTCAGGCATGATATTAGAATTCTTACATGCCAAGAACCAGAAAACTCAAAGGTTAAGAACCAGTTGCTAAATTTGGATGATCATATGCCTGGTAACAGGAGCAGTAGAATAGTTAAGTGGTTTCACTTAATGATTCACCTATCGAATCATTTCTCTACATGTCTGCCTATTCACTTGCTCTATATTGTATATGTGTATGAGCATTTGTATGTATGACCTTCTAATATTTACTCGATTTTAACTTTGAGGATAATGACAAAACAGCAGTTATCCTATATATGACTGCTTACATTTTTTAAAGTTTGCTTGAATCAATTAGGACATCTCCAAAGCGATTTTTTTCATGAATATGCATTTTTTTTCCTTGTGGAAACTATTGTAATTTGTCTCTCTCAGGAGAGTAGCAAAACATTAAATTTCTGGAGTTCCCGTTGTGGCTCAGCAGAAACGAATCCAACTAGGAACCATGAGGTTGCGGGTTCGATCCCTGGCCTCACTCAGTGGGTTAGGATCCAGCATTGCTGTGAGCTGTGGTGTAGGTTGCAGATGCGGCTCAGATCCTGCATTGCTGTGGCTGTGATGTAGGCCGGCAGAGGTAGCTCTGACTAGACCCCTAGCCTGGGAACCTCCATATGCTGCAGGTGCGGTCCTAAAACAACAAAAAGACACACACAAAAAAAAAACATTAAATTTCTATGAATACATATGCCATTTTCTTGAGGTATTAGTAACTAAAAATAATTACCAGACTTTATAAAAACAGTACAGTATCCTGACACTTTAGCCAATTATAGCTATGTGGTCTGAAGTTTGAGAGAAATCACAATCCAAAAATACTCCTTATTTGGCTTCATTGCAGGTATTGATGAGGATCTCAGTGTAAAGTAGTGTAGAGTCTGCATAAGTGAAAAATTAAGTCATGAACCTTTTAACTTTCTGTGAAAAGATATATTAGATGATAATTCCCAACCTGAACTTTCTACCACAAAATATATACCTGCCCATCCACAGCTATTCCCACCTGTCCTACCTTCCCTGTTGTCACAATGGCCTATCTTAAGCCAGCTCTTCCATGTGTCTGATGAATCCCATCTCCCATCACCTCCTACGGAACTCTGCACTATTGATTTCTTCCACTCTCCACTCTGTATTCTCAAACTCATTCCCTTCAAGCAATTCTCCGCACACCCTGTCAGCTTTCCTTTTCAACAGCACTTAAACTTGCCTAAGTCATTTTTATCTTAAAACACACACACACACACACACACACACACACACACACACACACACACAGCACTCCTATCCTACTCCCTTTTACAGCCAAGCTTTTGAACCCTGCTGTCTTCATATTGTCATTTCCTATATACTTTCTTCCTTTTAGAAAATATATTAAAATATTTCAATTATGTCTGTGCTTCCCAAGTTACTGCAATCTGAATCCCACTCTACCTAACCTACTCTTGCTGAGGGCACCAATGATATCCATGTTGCCAACACCAATGGTCACGTCCACTCAGTATCTTATTTGACACCTCAGCATTCAGCACAGGCAGGTAGCCTCCTCCCCTGGGATAAAGGATGTGCCACCCTCCTCTCCTGTTTTTTTCTCCTCTTTTACACTCTTCCTTTCTCTTCTCTTTTAGTGTCTCTTCCTCCTCTATCTGTGTTTATTTTTTAAAACATTTATTGAAACAAGGTTGATATACAATGTTGTATTAGTTTCAGGCATATAGCAAATTGATTTAGTTATACACACACACACACACATATATATATAATCTCTTATTTTTAAGATTATTTTTCATTATAGGTTAGTACAAGATGTTAATTATAGTTGCCTGTGCTATACAGTCAGTTCTTGTTAGTCATCCACTTCATATAGAGTAGTGTATATATTTTAATCCCAAACTCCTAATTTATTCCTCCCACCCACTTTCCCCTTGTAACCATAAGTTTGTTTTCTATGTATTTGAGTCTATTTCTATATTGTAAATAAGTTCATAAGTCCCTTCTTTAGACTACATTAATGTAAGTGATAGCATATAATATTTGTCTTTGCTAGACTGACTTTACTCAGTATGATAATCTTTAGGTCCATCTATGTTGCTGTAAATGGCATTGTTTCATTCATTTTTGTGGTGGAGTAATATTCCATTGTATATATGTACCACATCTTAATCCATTCATCTGTTTATAGACATTTAGGTTGTTTCCATGCCTTGGCTGCTGTGAACAGTGCTGCAGTGAATACTGGGTGCATGTATCTTTTCAAAGTATGGTTTTCTCCAGATGTATACCAAGGAGTGGGGTTGCTGGATCATATGGTAATTCTATTTTTTAGTTTTTCAGGCAACTTTCATATTATTGTACATAGTGGCTATACCAGTTTACATTCCCACCAGCAGTATAGGAGGGTTCCTTTTTCTCCATACTGTCTCCAGCATTGTTTATTTTGTACCCATATTTAAATGATGGCATCCCTCAGGGAACTGCTTGAAATCTTCCTCTTTTCTCAATCACCACACTCACATCCTCAGCAATCTCAACCAGTCCTGTGAGTCATGTTCCACTTGTACATAGACAACTCCCAGATATATGCCTTGACCAGACCTATCCAGACCAACCTTGATATGTGGTCTGAAATCCAGGACCATATATCCAACTGAGAGTTCAACATCTCACTTAGGTATGCACAGACAACTAAAACACAACATGTCTAAGTCTGAACTCATTTTTCCACCCAAATCTCCTTTCTTCCAGTGTTTCCTTTTGAAAAATACATCACATACTCCTTGTGGCTCCTGACAGAAACCAAGGAACAAGTCTGAACCAAAGCACAGACAATAGTAAACCGTTTGTTCCACATTTATTTAGTAGGTGTAATAGTCTCCTATGCTGCCATTACAAATTGCTGCAAACTTGGTAGCTTACAACAACAGAAATCTCTTCTCTCACAGTTCTGGAGGTGAGATGTCTGAAATCAAGGTGTCAACATGGCCATGCTCCCTTTGAAAGTCTCAGGTTGCTGTAGGTTGAATTCTCTTTACCAGCTTCTGGTGACTCCAGGCTCTCTTTGGCTTGTGGCTTTGAAACCAGTCCTACCTCTGTCTTCATGTGGCCCTCCTCTTTGTCTCAGCATCCTTTATTCTTGTAAGGACATCATATGTCATTGGATTTAGGGCCCACTCTCAATCCAGGATGATTTCATCTCCAGATCCTTAACTCATTATATCTGCAAAAACCATGTTCCTAAATAAGGTCACATTTTGAAGTTCTGAGTGGACACAAATTTCTGGGGGCAGTATTAAACTTACTACCAGGGGAATGGAAAGGAATAAATTTCATAACTCAAAAAATATAGACAGAAAATTATTCACTTATTAATTCACTTCCACTAGCCAAAGCAAAAAAAAGGAAAAAAAATTTTGGGGGGATGGGAGGAATGACAAAAGCCTTTTCACTTTTCTTCAGTTTTAGCTCTCCTCAGCTGTGTGCTCCAAACTTAATGATTTATTGTTTGGTAGATAATAAAATACTTAAATTCTGATAATTAAACACATGAGCAGAAAAACAATGTATTCCAGTAAAGGGCATTAGGCCTAGTTGGCTTTAAGGTTTTAACTGGTTCTAAGGGCTAATTTTCAGCTGACTGCTCTGAAAACCGGTTCAGAGAGAGGCCTGCACTAGCGGAGAGGGCATTTTTGTTTTTCAGTTTCCACTCATGGATACTGTATACTTTATCACTGTGTACAGTGAACTCTATTTTAAGTTTACTAAGTTATCTCGTAGAGTTGTAATATCTTTGAAAGATCAGCATTCTGACTTCTGTCATGCTGGTCCTCCAAGGAACTTTGTCTGTCCAAAGTCAGCCTTGACATGGCCTTCTCCCTCATTCCCTACATCTAATCAAATCCACTGATTCTATTTTCTAAATCTCTCTCCCATCCACCCACTTCTCTCTACCTCTCCTGCCACAGTCCTAGCCTAAGCCACCACTTTCCCTGCTTGAGCAACCTCAATAGCTTCCTAACTGAACTTCCCAATCTTGCACAAAGCAACACTGGAAACTTTTCTAGATACAAGCTTGATCATTTCACTCATACGTTTCATTATCATCCCATTCCCATATTTCAGAGGCCAAGCTCTTTGCTAAGGCCCCATGGCACACTGCCTTCTGGACCCCAAAAAACTTCTGCAGCTCTGTTCCTTGAGAGTGTCAAACTCTCTTTAACCTACCTCAGGGCCTTTGCACATGCTATTCCCTTTGCCTGGTTATTGTTTAAGAATTTTAAAGCGTAGGTTTTGTATTGCATTTGAGATCCTGTTCTGTTGTTTATGAATGTTCTGTATATTCTGTATGTTCATCTTTTGCCAGTCTTTGAACTCCTCCAAGCCTCACTTTCTTCATTAAAAAAAAAAAAGTGCACGAAAATGGCATTCCCACAATTGGTATAGGGATCAAATAAGAAAATGGATTTTAAAAATTTTCCAAGTTACAGTGTGCTATATAAATTCTAGTTATTATTACTGTTATTCTAATAGAACTATCCAGTTGAAAGCCTTGAATCTCACTTTAAAGTACAACTTAAGGACAAAGCTGACAGGAAGTTCCCATTGTGGCACAGAGGAAACGAATCTGACTAGGAACCATGAAGTTGCAGGTTGGATCCCTGGCCTTACTCAGTGGGTTGATACGGCATTGCCATGAGCTGTGGTGTAGGTCACAGACGTGGATCGGATCTGGCATTGCTGTGGCTGTGGTGTAGGCCGGCAGCTGTAGCTCTTATTCGACCCCTAGCCTGGAAACCTCCATATGCTTCAGGTGCAGCCCTAAAAAGACAAAAGACAAAAAAAAAAAGAAAAGAAAAGAGAGAGAGAGAGAGAACAAAGTTGACAGATCTATATCAGTAGGTAAGTGCTTGCAGAAGACTTTTTTTAAATTACTCTAAAATTATGTTCTATTATATATCTATTATAATAATTTGTTAAGCATGTACTTTCCAGCCTTTTTTTTGAACGAGTTCCAAAATTGAAGAGTCAAAATTAAAGTTTTATGTCATATAAGGGAAAATGAGGTGATTCCCTATATAGTTTTGTGTGCAATAAGGTGACCAATTTATCTTGGCTGTCCTGAGATTTTCATAGACTTAGCATCAAAAGTTCCATATCCTGAGGATTACCTCAATTAGTTAATCACACCACTGATCAGCGAAAGTCTTTGATGTACCTTCCATGTGCAAGAAAAGTCCTTTCTATGCCTCATCCAAGGCTGCCACTCCTTGCTGACTGTATGTGGAGGAATTCCCTAGTGCACATGAAAATGGTAGAGTCGGGGAAGGGGAACATTGCCTGGCTTGGCCTTTCTAAAGCCTGACAATGAGAGAGATGCTAGGGACTTAAGAACCTGGCCTTGAAGAGTTGCAAGTGAATGGTATGTTCTGAGAGCTAACCCCAGCTTCTGCAGCTACCACAGGGGCCAAGATGGCACCCTATTCTATGGAAGCAAATATTCAGGGTGAGGAATGGGTACTTCCCCACCCCTGGGATATATAGGGAGATCCCAGTGGATTCTTGCAGTAGAGCAGGCCAGGCCTGTGAATTACAGCTGTTTCAGGTCTTGGTCATCCCAGAGATGCTAAGCAGTGCAAAATAAAGCTCTGTTGTACTTGTTCTGCTGGGCACTTGCCATGCTGCTCACTAGCCAGGAGATGTCTCATGAATGCTGGGTGCTGGGGAATCTCACCAAGGTAGACAAGGACTTAAGAGAGGGGAAGTGCTGCCCATGTCACATAATCTCCATCCTAAAGTTTGGACCAGAACAGGACTGAGGCAAGGTCCATTCTTTCAAAGCTACCACAACAGCTGGAACAGAATCCTGCCATGGAGGTCCTTAGCAGAAAGGCAACCTACTTCCACTGTCATACTCATCCATGAGTTTTCATACCCTGGATTTCCAGAGCCCAAGGCATTTTTTATTAAAAATTTTTTTTTTTTGCTGTACTTGTGGCATATGGAAGTCCTGGGTCAGGAATCAAATCCAAGCCACAGCTGTGACCTATGGCACAGCCTCTGTGGCCTACACCTCAGCTTGCTCAACCGCAGATCCTTAACCTATCGAGCGAGGCCATGGATTGAACCTGCATCCTCAGCAGTGACCTGAGCTGCTGCAGAGACAACACCAGCTCCTTAACCTGCTGTGAAGTTAGGGAATTCGGGAGCTCAAGGCATTTATAACTGGTGCTCAGTCTTCTCAGTTGTCCCCACATTCATCTACGATGTTCTTACTATCACCTCCAAGACCCAAAATCATCACCATCTTTCCAGCTCCTACCCTCTTCCCAATGTCTTCCCTCTTCTGGGTGGCATCTCCTTTTTCATAAAATGAGTTTTCTTCCCTCACCTCTTCCCTTTTATGGAAGCTGCTTCATAATTGGCTGGTGATTTCCTGTCTCCATTCAGGTTATGACCTATTGTTAATTCATCTCCTAAAGAAAAGAAAGAGCAAGCGTTCAGTGTACTTTCTGGGCAGGTTCCCCTTTTGGCAGGGTTCACATTATATCCTAAGTAAATTATTGATTGAAAAACTGGAAGCATGGCTACAAGGAAAACAGCAAAATGAATCCCAGGTTTTTATAACAGAAGGCCCATACTATTGTCACAGTTTTTTTTTTTTTTTCCTAGTGAAGACATGGGGTTCTTCTGTTCCTCTGGTCATAAACACCCAGGGTTGGGGTCTAAGTACGAACTTTCTTTCTGCTGAAATGCCCTAGGAGGATTGTGTAGTGTCCTGTAAGGGCTGAGGGGTCAATTACTTAAACACGACAACATCATTGTCTTAGTCTTTGACATTTTGTCAGGACTTAACAGCAGTGGTGGCTGTGGGTTGCTTGTTTGCCTTAGCCCACAGCTTGAGCCATCCTTTTGTTTATTTTGGTTCTTTTTAAAAGGGCCTTTTTGTGGTCTTAGGCACTGTAATAGATGGAGTGAAACCAGGAGTTAATGTGTAAAGTTTTTCATCTTCGGAGAGTTTCATTTCAAACTCACTCTGGGTCACATGTACACTGAGTTGAGTTTTTGTTTGGATAGAATGCTTTGGCTTGGAGAGAAAGAACAGGAAGTGGTACATTCCAGCCCTCAGGCAGCAGCTTCTGCTTGTCAAGCCTTTCTGGACAATAAGGTCACAGACATTTAGTAAGGGCGGCTCTGGGAAGTAATTTACAAATTATGCTAAGAGAAACACCAAAAAAAAAAAAAGTTCATTATTAAACTAGGAATAATATGAACACACTCACAGAAACAAGGCTGTAAAATGAGTTTCCTTCAGTCCCAGTATCAGGAGACTATGCCAGGGAAAGAGAGAGATGCTTTATGTGGGAGGGAAACCAATGCCAGAATCAGAATCATCCTCCCTACAAATCAGTGTCCCTTAGGCAGGAACATGGAGGAGGAGACATAACAAGGGCTGCCCAGGTTGTGAAAGTGAGCAGCCAGGAGATAGAAGCGAAAAGCTGCTTTTAAGGACACAGTGAAACGTATAAGTTTTGGCCATGAAGCAACTGTGTAGGGCAAAAGTTGGCCTTGGGAAGACTTGTGCTTTGTGAATGAGGAAGCAACCAGAGGCCAAAAGGCATGGCTGTAGCTATTACAGAGGTAACCTGACAAATACATGCATTTGGGTTAGAGAAAATGATTGATTGATCACCTTCTGGACTTTCTTGGAGCCTGGGAAGAAGGATTTCTTGGTATTAAGAAACCATTTTCTGTTTCTTTTATTCCGTCTCTGAGGAGGTCCCAGCAAACCATCAATGTCATTCTTCCACTGATGAGGACACCCTGTATGGGCCAGGCTGAACCCTGGATTCCCGTTCTCATGAGTCCCAGCCCCTTTCCTGGCTTCTGAAGGATGGCACTGAGGAGACACTAGTACTGCTGAGTGTCATGATGCTGAGATTGTGGTTGACTTAGTGTGGCCCGGTTTCTCAGTTAGGCCAGGCTCTTCACCCAGACTGCCAATATCTTCCAAGGCAAAAGACAGTAGATGATGTGCTTTCTCATTATAAACATACATCATCATAAAACTCCATAAAGAATCTGCATATACCTGAATCTTACATTCCAAGCAGGACAAGAAATCATTCACAGGATAAAGTGGAAACTGTCAAGTTTAATACAAAGCACAGCTGGTTGGGAAATTAAGGACTCTTATTGACGTTCTTTAAAAAAAAAAAAAAGAACAAGAAGAGATAAATTTGTCAAATGAGACCATTTATAGACTCAAAATTACTGAAGTTGCCTTCATTATGCTCAAAAGATGGTAGCCTATTCTTTAAGGCACACAATCTCCGTCTTGCCTCCCAGCACGCTGCTTTGTTATTAGTAATGCCATTTGTGTTTGAATTAGGAGGAAATCCAATGTCAAATGAAAGGGGTTTCTCCTTTTTATGAATTAGCCTTTCTTTTGCCATGCCATCAAAAAAAGTGAGTACACTGTTGATTTCCCAAATCTTTTCCAGGCTGGCAGTGCATAATTCAAGTAAATCACTGGATGCCTTTATCTCTGAGTGACTCATGCTGCTGAGAGCCAGCTTTATGGGTTTGAAACCCGGCTAAGTTCTCACTGCCTCCTTTGTCTTTTTAAAGAGCATGGCTAGGTTTAAGTGAAGTCAAAAGTTGTTCTTGAACTATATAACCTGTTATTATTATATTCTACAAAATTTTATCTGCCTACTTGATTGGATCTAAGTATTATGCTGATATTCTATTTTCTTTTCAATCCATGATATAATCTTGACACAATTCTGGAAAGTTATGACATTATGGTATGTTCCCATAATAAAGAACATCTATTTTATTTTTAAAAGGGAAACACCATAGCCCATCTTCTCTAACTGAAATTTATAAAGCTTATAATAGGTAGGAGAGTACATTTAATCATATTTTAATATACTATTCTAGAAAATAATCTTATATACCCAAGATGAACTTGAGAAAATAGCAAAGAAGTGATTTAGCCAGGTATTTTAATTAAAACAAAGTGACTAAAATCCAAAACACACAAACATGGTAAAATCATCTCTGCCCTTATTAGAAAAGAAAAACAAATTGAATTTCATATTCAGAGTGTGTGGCTCTTTTTATTAGAAAGATTTAAGGATTTTGAACCTTCAGGTTGAAGATTTAAGGATTTGGAACCTTCAGGTTGAAGTTCCTAATTAGCAATATTTCTCTCTAATTCAAGACTTGCTTCCTCTGAGTGAGTTTCTGAAGAGGTAAGGAACCTGCAGACTTTAAGTAATCATACAGAATTTTCAAATGGGTCTTAAAGAGCAATGCCAAGTTGTTTTCCTCTTATGTTTGATAAAATCATGTTTCATGAGTAAGCAAGTGCTGTGAAGTTAGTACTCCTCCAATCTTTCATTTCAATGACCAAAATCAAATTCAACTGAAGAGCCATAAAGATAAGTGCTTTCAACTTATTAAGCTGTCATCACAATCTTAGGGACTGACTAACCCAAATGGGTTATGTGACCCATGAAAGCAAGAGATATTTCTCATCCTTCCTCATGAATAAAAATGCTGCTGTAGTCTATATCTTCAATAACAAATAACAAACGCTAACATTTAATTACTGCTGACATTTGTTAAGTTCTGGCATCTGAGACTCTGTTAGTATTAAATGTACTCATCACTCAAGAATTTGAAATGACATATCTACCACTTTCACTACATAGCTTATTAAAGCTAAAAACATGCCAAATAGCTGTAAGAGTCAAATTAAACAAGCTATGTTTTAGCAAAAAGAACAAGAAGTTTTAGAGTACTTAAGCTGAGACAAAACAGACTGACATTTTGTTGAATTTCAGGTACTTACCAATTTGTAAAATCTCAAGACAGTTACTTGTGCCCTCTGAGCTTGGATTCCACATACTAAAAATGGGATAATGGATCTTATTTCAAAATGTTACTGTTCAGGCTACATAAGAGAACATATGTAAAGTGTTTAGTACATGCTTGATATACAGCAGGCATTCAAGCTGCTAGTAGAACAACTCTTCTCGTGTAACTCAATTTTGTTCATGAGAACTTCACTATATTGGTGGATGTTTTCAAACTGTCTTTATAAAATAGAAATAAATTGCCTCTGGTAATACAATGATTCGGATAGGAGGACTTATAAAAAGTCATCATTATGGGTATCACATCATTCAAAGATTTCCAGGAATAAGAAGATGGTGCTTATGAGACCTAGGACTGTTTTGTGTGCTACTATAATTTTTTAGGGCTGTCAGAAAGGAATGCACTGTCCTGTTTTTCTTATGCATGAATTGGACTTCATTGATCTAAATCAACCACGTTAGTATTGGGGGCAGCAGAAGATTAAACAGATGCAGAAAGGAAGAAAAAAAATAACGTGAGATGACAACATTTTAGTCACTGAAGTTCTGCAAAACAGGATGTTCTTTCCACACCACCTCTTCCTCTCATTCACTAGAGATGACGAGGACTTTGGTGCTTAGCAACTTATCATCCCAGAAGGAACTTGGCATGTCCGTGAACTAGAGATGTGTGTTAGGCTTGCTTTCCTTGTGTTCCCCACCTCCTCCCAGGGATTCCCAGGGTGCTGGCACAGAACATACAACTTTCTACAAAAGTATAACTTAAAGTCCTTGTGAGAAGGAAGTGTTAAAACTTCTAAGAATTATCATTACAAAGTATCATGAAAGGATCCATAACTGTTATCGTAAATAACACTTGAGAAAAAATCATAAAGAACTGAAAAATCTTAGCAATGATAAATCAAGAGATACTTGTACCTAAAATCTTAGGTGAGGCAAACTTCAACATCCAATCAACACTTGATCTTCATAAAATCAACATTTGCTAAGTCACTATTATGCACAAGGTACTGCGGAAGTCACCTGGAGTCCACATGTGTTCATGTTAGCTAGAAACATCTGTCTTTAGAGTCTATAGTGGTGAACAGAGACACCTTAAAGATTAATGATTTTGTAATGTGGTAAAACACAGTAACATTTGTGGACATACTATTTATTATAGGATCACTAAGGAAGGGTGCATAGTCTTGCTTGGGAGGTTCTAGAGAAGGATTCCTGGTAGATGTAACACCAGATCTGAGCCTTAAAGGAGTTAGGCACTGGAAGGAGAGGTCATTCTAAGAATGAGAGACCATATGAAAGTCTTAGAGGTAAGATCCAGTATGTGTAGGGACTGAAAACTAGTCAATACGGAAGCTTAGAGTGTGGAAGAGAGGGATCAGAAGGAAGAGTGGGAGATTATTTTCATATTAAGAATTTGGGAGTTACTGTCATGGCTCAGAGGAAATGAACCTGACTAGTGTCCATGAGAATGTGGGTTCGATCCATAGCCTCCTTAGTGGGTTAAGGATCCAGTGTTGCCTTGAGCTGTGATGTAGGTCACAGATGCAGCTCAGATCCTGCATTGTGTAGCTGTGGTGTAGGCTGGCAGCAGCTCCCGTTGGACCCCTAGCCTGGGAACTTTCATATGCTGTATATGTGGCCCTAAAATAAAAATAAACAAATTAAAACTACCTTAAATGGTAACCTATAGAGCCTATAGTGTAGATGATTAAGAGGTGAAAGATTTAAGCAAGGATGTAACACGGGTCAAGTTTGCATTTTACTTTGTATAAGATTTGATATACTTTAGATAGCATCACTGAGGATAGGTCTGAGAGGGAGAAACAGTTAGTGGGAGGAAAAAAAAGCAATTAGAAAAAACGTTGTATTAATCCAAGCAAGGGATGACAAAGACTAGAACTAAGTTCAAGTAGGAATGGAGAAAAGGTATTTGTTAAAGAAGTATTTGGAGGCAAATCTAGCCAGTCTAGACAACTGATAGGATAAAAGATGTAAAGTGAAATTCTGGATTTCTAATTTGGATAAATGGTGAAGACACTACAAGAAAGAGAATACTCCAAGAGGAGCTGATGAAGGAGGAAAGATAAAAATTCAACACAGTCTATTCCACTTGAGGGGCCAATGAAGCAAACAGGAAACTTGATGTAGAAATCCAAAACATGAATGAAAGTTGAGACTGGAGATATATATATTTGTGTATGTATATATACATACACACACACACACACACACACACACACACACATATATATGTGATATATATACACACACACATATATATTTGTGTATGTATATATACATACACACATATACATATATATGTGTATATACGTATATATCCTATAGATGGGATATATATGTATGTGTGTATATATGTGTATATATACCTATATGGGAGTCATTAGCAAATAGGTATTTATTCTATCAAAATGGGGAATTTTACTTAGGTGAAGTATATGAAGTAAAGCAGCTTACAAAGGACATAACCCAGGGCTACAGCAACATTTATCGTGTGGGTGGAGGAAGAGGTGCCAGAAAGAGGTTGGTCAGAAGTGATAAAAGAAGAGTTAGAAGGCCGTAGGTTAGAGGATCTAATGAGAGAAGAGAGCTTCATGAAGTAACGAATGAAGTACCAAATGCAGCAGAAGCTGAGTGAGATAGGACAGACAGCAGCCATGCACAGAGCAATCAATGAGACATCAGTGACACCGGGGGTAGCGGGAGCATCTGGGTGACAGAAGAGAATGTCAGATGCAGAGGCCTGAGAAGTTGATGGGAAAGAAGCAAGTGGAGAAACTTCAGAGCAGTGTAAATCTGTGATTGTACTAGGGAGAAACAGAAGGGAAAAAAACTTAGGGTTTTGCCTACTGGTTGTCGAGAATGGGAATCCACTTGAGCATATTCATAAGTTGAGAGGACACAGAAAGATCCATTTCCTTTGATAAATAACACCACAAATATTGTGGATTAATAAAATCTGAAAACATCCTGAACAGTCATTTAAAACCATAATTTCTTCCCCACTAAATCTTTCATCTATATGCCTACCTACCTTCCATTTGGACTGATTGTGCTTTTCCTGACTTTTTTCAGCCAACGTTTCTGCTGGCACTGCTATTAAGCAATGAATGCGAGCAACATAATGGAGAAGGAAATAGGAGGGGGAAAACAAGCCCTGAGAAATTCAGACTGGAAAATCACCTTCTGAAGGGGTCTGGGTTGGCTGGGCAGACTGTGAGTATAGCCAAGTTGGCTGTGCTCCTCTGAAATGCATCCAAACTATAATTTCAAATGCTAAAACACTGCAGAACACTAAAAAGTCATATGCTATAAAGTATGGGTTTGGTCTACTGAAAGGGTTATTATTTTCCGAAGAGAGGACATGGTATTTGTAAGTGGTGGCGTTAAAGCAATTACTTAATTATCTTAGTTCCCAGCAGAAGATGACAGCTAACAATTACTGTTTGGCTGCATACCTTTTAGTGTCATCCCTTCTCTGTGAACACCCAGGGGTGGTGAAATCAAAGGTGTTCTGAGAACACTGTTGGGTGTGTAGTACTGACTTTGGCTAGCCCAGGATCTCTGCCCAGTTTCAGGTGTCAGACTCTTCTTGATTATTACTGTGATGGTAATTCTGGGGCAAAAGCAACACAGAAAGTAAAATTCGTTTTTGCCACCTCTCTTTTATTTCACATGCTTTGTATTAAAATTGGAAAAAATCCTTAAGGACTTTTTGCATTTCAGAAACAGCCTTAAACTAGAAAAATATCATTGGATTTATTTTTAAAACCTGCCTTAAATTCTTTTGGAGGGAAAAGTTGAATAGCCATAAACTTTTAAAAAACCCAGTATCTTCAGTTGTGGATGCAGATATCGATCACTGACAAATTCAGTGACAAATCAAAATATGATTTGCAAACTGAAGAGAATACATAAGGCTAGAAATGTTATCTTTTCCTGGTAGTTTCTAGAAGGAAGTGGCAGTACTCAGATCTTGTCTTTGATGTTGAAAGATAATTCTAAAGGTTGACAGTGGTAGGAATGAATTTAGATCAAGTGAAGAAAATCCACACTAAATGTCCTCCTATGAGCATCAACGACAAGCCTCTCTGTAGTTTCATTACCTATCTAAACTTCTATCCAAGTATATTGGGGAATTTCACCAGGCCTGCCAGTCTCCCTCATAATGCTTCTACCCAATAACCTGCTCAACTATTGATTGGGCACTGTAATACAGCCTAAAAATAGCCCTAATTTCTAGGAAATCACGATTTAGGTATAAATCAGCAAGTTCTCTCTACTCCAAACCATCAAGGCAACTAGGGAAAGAGTCCAGATGAATCTACTGAGAAACATTCGAGTTGCTTCCTAGAAACTGGTAATGAGGCTAAGCTGAGCTAGAACTCCAACTGGGAGCTGAGCCACTTGTTTCATAGCTGACAGTGGTAACTGGGATCCCGAAGAGCTCAATGAAATACCAGACACTTGTTAAAGGTTTCAAAGACACCTCCCTGGGAGTTTAAAGTTTGCTTTTTCCAAGTTCTTAGAGGATGCTTCCGTTTCCGATGTTTAGCATTAGAGTTACTTTGTTAGATGCCAAAGGAACTAAAACACTGAATTTCACAAGTCACATTCATCTTTGTTTATAGCCCAGGAAAAAACAATCAATAAGTAATAACTGACTAGGAAGATATAATCACATACAAGAATTGAGGTTTGGGAGTTGCCTGGTAGTCTTGTGGATAGGATTTGGAGTTTTTACTACTGTGGCCTGCTTTCAGTCCCTGGTTTGGTACCTGAGATCCCATATCAAGCTGCTGCATGCCATGGCCAAAACAAACAAAACAAAAAAACTGCAGTTGTTTAGTGACACAGTAAGAATAGGAGCAGTGGATTCCTCAGACTTCATTTATTCCTTTTCTAGAAAGCTATAAACTATGTCCAAAATAACAAAAGAATTAAATCTAAAATATATAATACTTAGACATAAATTTTAAATATGATCTAGAATTTCTTTTTTAAAAAAACTCTTTTCCAGTATCTGAGATCATAAGTTTTGGAAATCTGTTTCATTGTCAGGTAGATGCTAAATTAAAACATTTTAAAATTACCAAACTGAAATAGGAATATCCTTACCTAAAGTCAGAGAAAACTAGAAAATGTCAGATCATTATTCTTTAAAGTTTTCTTTGGGAAGGTAAAAGAAAAGCGGGACTTTTTTTTTGTCTTTTAGGGCTGCACCCTAGGCATATGGAAGTTCCTAGGCTAGGTGTCAAATCGGAGCTGTAGACACTGGCCTACGCCATAGCCACACCAACACGAGATCCAAGCTGAATCTGCAACCTACACTGCAGCTCATAGCAATGCTGGATCCTTAACCCACTGAGCAAGGCCAGGGTTCAAACCTGCATCCTCCTGGATGCTAGTCAGATTCATTTCTGCTGAGCCACAATAGGAACTCCCTATGATGGTCAGAAAGGAAGAAAAATAAAACTTCAAATGAACACCCGGAGAAAAAAAATAGCATGAAAATTTTATATTTAAAAAAATCTAAGTTGGGATTCCTAACTTTTATTAAGGGCCTGCATTGTGCTAAATATCAATGCAGCAGTGCTTAGAGCTTACATGCTAAAGAATTAACAGGCCATGTCTCTCTCTCCCTCACACACACCTAGCTTCAGCGTGTAATAGACCTGCCAGATTATTCTAATAGGTTATCTGCTCCCACTCGATCACTCTTATTCCCTCTCTTCGCCAAGCTACTAGCTCATCTTTATTCCCCCATTACTACAGTGACACCTGTCCTCCCACCCAGAGCCCTCAGATTGAAGTCAGCATTGTTATTTCCCTGATCAAAAGGCTGAAGTAGTATAGAAAAGAATATGTAACTGGCTGAATATGTAGGGATTTTTTTTAACCACTTAGAGCAATTAAATGACCCATAATAGAAAGAAAAATCTGGTCTTTGTTCACACTATTGTTTCTAAAATCATGAAATTTCACTATGGTGCCAAACCATACAATGACTAACCAGTGAGAAGCCAATAAAACATGACAGACCCTATGAGATTAGGTAACAGTGAAAGCCTGAAGGCCTTGTTAGGTATGTGCCTAAAGGCCTCTTGCCATCAAACACCTATGCCTATTATTAAAGACCAGCTCAGACACTCACGATATTGAGTTTTTTTTTTTTAATAACTTAATTATTTGAGAAATATTGCTATATTCTTTCATGTTGAAAAGTGGAGGAAGCAGCAAGAATAAAAACCAACAACTATAACAGAAAAAAA
The DNA here is from genome assembly GCA_004024745.2 of Catagonus wagneri. Taxonomy (NCBI): domain Eukaryota; kingdom Metazoa; phylum Chordata; class Mammalia; order Artiodactyla; family Tayassuidae; genus Catagonus; species Catagonus wagneri. The sequence continues at coordinate 34,430,414 of PVHT020000141.1, read as the reverse complement.
TAAAAAATCATGAAAAAATAAAAACCAAGACCTTCAGTGACTTCCCTCTTCCCTCAGCACTCTAATTGTTTAATTATGTATAAAGCTATTTTTAATACAAGAAGGCCTGTTGATGCCTTAAGTGAGATGTCTGCAGCAATCCTGTAATTGGCCATTTAAACTAAGAGACTTCAACTCTGAGCACAAAACTTCACTGTCTCTAGAGGGGTAAGAAAACCTAGTGGTTTTGAAAACATAGAAGATATTTTTATGTTGCTGCCTAGAAACGAGAGACAGGGGAAGCTTTAGATTATGGATAATGGAATTGTTTTTCCTCCTCATAGAACTTAAGACAAGTTCTTTAATTCTATTAATCCTTAATTACCTCATCCCTTAAATAGAGATATTTATATCTTCTCCCTCTGCCAAGCACCTAGAATCAATTAGATAGCCAACTGAAAATGTGTCATGATACATCTTTTAGAGACAAAAAGTCTATGGCTCACTTGTAAAAGGCTTTACCGCTTCCTCTTCCTGGGTGGGCCTAGCTTCCTTGAAAACATCAGAAGACAGGAATTAGTTGAATAATCAAGGCAACATAAAAACACCTCATTCCTGCCCTTCCCATTAAGCTGTGACTCACTCTCCAAGTGTGGTATAGTTGCTGCCTCTGGAAGTTTAATGTCACGTGCAGATCACTCCTTTAGGAGCAGATGCAGTATCTTGGACAACATGAGTGTATAATGAGCATAATTATAGCATTCCTTATTGTCACACCAAAAGATACTGCGAAGCTATTCACACAGGGTCTGATGGCATTGTTAGCTACAATTGGAAAGTTAAACTAACTCTGTTTAAAATACCATTTCCTGGTAAATCTAAGCTTTTTTTAAATTTAATTAAAATTTTTTGCTTTTTAGGGCCGCACCCACAGTATATGGAAGTTCCCAGTCCAGGGGTCTAGTTGGAGCTGCAGCTGCCGGCCTATGTCACAGCCACAGCAGGGTGATATCCAAACTGTATCTGCCACCTACACTGCACCTGACAGCAACACTGAGTGAGGCCAGGGATCAAACCCGCATCTTCATGGATACTGGTTGGGCTTATTACTGCTGAGCGACAACTGGAACTTATGCTTTTTTTTTTTTTTTTTTTTTTTAGTAGGGGAAAGTGGAAGAAGAGAGAAGGGGTGAGTTTGAGAAGAAAGCTAACAAAGTAATCGCTCAGCGAAACTTTTTGGAAGGGAAAACATTTTCTTATGTCTCAACCTCAAATGCATAGATCTTGAGAGATTCAAATCTTAACTCCTCTTCCCCTTCTTACTTATTCTATGGCTTTAACACCTCTTCTTGCCTCCATTTCCTCTGAAGTGGGGTAATGATAATAGCACTGAATCTCAGAGTTGTGAGAAATGAAAGAAATTAATACTTGGTACATTAACCATTAGCAATAACTAAAGACAATAAATACAGTAATTTCATTTTGTTTATGGTGCTTTGTTTAATGAGTGCATAGTAAGTGCTGGTTATTGTAGATAAGAGAGGATTATCTGTTGTTTAGAAGTATTGTTTTTTTGTAATATCTGCAGCAAAGTTACTTTATTCTAACCTTGAATGTGCAGTGCTTAGGGAACTAAGGACAGTGAAAAGGATACAAGGGGAAAATATTAAAAAGGACAAGAAATATTTCGTTATGAAAGGTACAGATTAATCCTTGGCCTCAATGAATCTCAGAAGTGGGAAAGACTCTAGTAGCCATGTAAATTAACTCCTTCTGCCTTAACCCTGATGCTGAACTGTGAGTTATAGTTACTGAGAAAGCAAGAAAATCTCTGTGTAAAGGGCCCTTATCCCATATCCATACTTGTGAGAGTGTGCGTATCTGGAAAAAATAACATGATTCTCACCTACAGAGGCTTTTTACTGCTCACTGTCCATCAACAAAGCATTAGAAATAAAAGGCGTATGGAATCACCTTCTCTACAGCTATTTGGTGCTAGTGGTTAAATTAAGACCAACCCTTACTTTCTGTTCTTTTGTCTTCTATTTTCTACTTTCCACAGGGCAAATGTTATGGCCCTTTCAGAAACACTTCCTGTTGGGAGTTCCCTTGTGGTGCAGTGGGTTAAGGATCCAGCATCATCACTGCAGTTAACTCAGGTCAATGTTCTGGTGCAGGCTTGACCCCTTGGCCCCTTCCACCAAAAAAAGAAAAAAGAAACATTGCCTGTTAATTTATCTCCAATTAATGTAGGCTGGGCAAAAATCCCACCCAGCCATCATGACCCATTTGCTGCCCTATCCGAATGCCCTCCCTGATAGCCTATGGGACATCCACAGATCCAGCTGGCATCTCTGGGGAGATACACAGACAAGGTCTGTTGGCATCTAGGTGAGTGGGACACCTCATTTCCCCCCTTAAATAACAGGCAGCAAGTCCGCAGGACGCCTCCTTCTCACAGCAACTAGTTGTTAAGTCAGCGACTAGAAAGGATAAAGATTTTTTAATTGCTAAGGCAGGTCTATGTTCTCTCCCCCCACCAGAGGGAAACTGAACCCAGGGCCTTGACATTTCCAGGAGAAGCAATGTACACGTCACACAGTGGACCAGCCCCACCTCACGTGACTGGCACATCAGACCTGGCTTGGTACGGAGGTTCCAGGCCCAGCCCTGCGACCTCAGTCTCTTTCCTGCAGGGCCTTGAGCAAGCTGTGACCAGAAAGCCGGGAGGCTAGTCCTGGGAAACAACAGAGGTCACTATTGAAAAGAGCTTGCCCGTCAGTGACTCATATCTTTAATAGCTTTCAAGGGGCTTAGCCCTCTCATTTGTCTTTGTCTCTCTGGCTTGAGGGGATAATGCTGCGATTGTTTTCATTACCACGTCAAGGCAGCATTTGCTGCCATCCCCCTTTGATCAGCCACACACACTTGTACACACTGAACTTTCTCCTCTGCCTTCAGAGTCCTAAGTTACCAAACCAACATCTGCAAAGTAGTACTGGACATGCAATTTTAGCCATTAAAGACATAGAGTATCATATGTCCTGCATTCTACATATGTACGTAAGATGGTCTTGTTCTATGCTTATTTTCAGGATACTCCCTAACCCACATATTCCTAAGAAAGTGCTGCCCATCATTTAACAAATTCTTCATTACTTTAACAAATGACATCCCCCATGCCGTTTTTTCAGCTATCACCCTCCAGGTTAGAAGTTCTTTATCCAAAGCCAATTTTCTGATATGACTTAAGACCTTGATTCACATATGACAACAAAAATACTTGAGGAAAGATGAAACTCTTACTTGAAAATATGATTAAGTTTCCTTAATAGTCCCCTCCCTTCAACCTTCCCCTATGTTGGCTTACAAAAAGCAAGTGAAAACCCTCGCTTGCCTGAAAAATCTTTTAATCTACTTTCTGACTTTCTGACAGGCTACACTGAAACTCTAACCTCTGTGGCGCCCCAACACTGTCCTTCACCTTCCAGCCCACATGGAATAGGCTAGTCTTTGAGAGCATAAGCAAACAGAAAGCAGGAAAAAGGATAAATTGCCCCACCTAAATTAGGCAAACAAGATCTTATAGCTCTTCTTTTTTCTTTTTTTGATAATTTGCATAATTGCAGTTCTCTTCTGATTCACTTTGCCAGTGGCAACTTGGCTGCTAGCCCTGTAAATTGCTTTCATATAAATATGGAAGTCAAGAAGTAAAACTTGTTGCTCCAATTAGCCTAAAGTCCAACCTAACTCACTGTTGGACCCAAGGAGGACTTTGTAAGACAAATAAAATCAGTGCCTTTCTATTTAGTATTTGATCCCTTAAAAAGCTTGGTTTACTGTCCTTCTAGCTAAGGTAAAAAATGAAGCCTTAAGGAGTTCCCTTCGTGACTCAGTGGTTAACGAATTCAACTAAGAACCATGAGGTTGTGGGTTCGATCCGTGGCCTTGCTCAGTGGGTTAAGGATCTGGCGTTGTTGTGGCTGTGGCGAAGGCCGGCAGCTACAGCTCCTGTTAGACCCCTAGCCTGGGAACCTCCATATGCCATGGGTGCGGCTCTACATTAAAAAAGGCAAATTGACAAAAAAAAAAAAAAAATGAAGCCTTAATATTCTCGCTCTGTGTTGCTGACTGTGTTGTGTTCTTGTGGTAGTTTCAAAACAAACTGATACTGGAGGCAGGTGGTGAAAGCTGAAGGGAACAAGACTTCATTACTGCTACCCAGTCCACCCCTGGCCAACAATAGAAGGCCTGGAGAGGACAGGGAAGCAAAATTCACCTCCACTAGGGAAAGGACAGAGGTGGTAGAGAGAGGTTCACCCTAACAGTGAGGTGTGTATATTGGCCAAGCAACATGCACCCTGATGTATGTCAGTGATTGCTCAATTTGTTTACATGGTTTAACTCATTTACGCTGCTCCTCTTTGTTCTTTAGTCAAGAGAGATCTTCCAGCAGAGCAAATCTTTGTTTCTTATGAGCTCATCTTCTCCTGCAGCCTGTGCCACACCTGTAATTATAATTAGGGCTCACTGCTTGGGATGCTGTAATCCTTTCTATGAAACCAGTTGTGAGTTCACAAACAGAGTTACATGGCAAAGAGAATGCGTGAATTGATAGAGTCAGCTTCGCTAGTCCCTTTTATTATTTATTCTGACTGTACTTAGCCTTCTGTGAAGATTCAGGTGATTAATATTTTTCAGTAATATGGAGGCATCCTTACCATTTTCAAGGGTAATTTGATGTTAGCAAACTATAACTGGGACACTGGAAAAACATGATGAGGCAAGTCTTTCTAGACAACACAGCCAATATCAAGATATAAAAGAATTGGTAAAGTCATACCTCCCATTACATTCATGAAAGAAAGAGAATCCATGTAGAAACACTGGAAGTAAATTCCTAGGAGATGGTGTTGGTAAATTATTACATGTTGACTATTTTGACCACATCTTTCTTATGAGATGGGAATATGTTTCAACACTGACAGATTCGTTGTATTGCTAAAATAATTCCACAGCATGAATAGTCCACCATTAAGTCACAGCTGTCTGATGGTTTTCAAATTCACTGTCACTTAGATGAAAAAATTGAACACAGAACTTTTTTGTTTCAATTATACTAAGACTCAAGGACATGCAGCCTTTGTTCTAAAGTAACAGAGTTCCTTTTTTTTTTTCCTTTCTGAAGGGTCATTGTTTCTCCTTGATATAATGTTCTTTACTAGATACTTGATAAGGAAAGGAATTTGTGATTATGGGTTTATATGTGGTTTGGAGTTATAACCTCTTTTTTTTTTTCAGCCTCAAAATAGGAGGAGTGGGTTTTCAAATCCATGTAAAACAGATAAGACCATTTTTTTTCCTCTATAAGGTTTTATTTCTAAAATCTAAGCCCAAATATTACAGTCTTCAATTGGTCTATTGTATTTCGGTCAGACAAAGGATTTAGTCAACTGCTGTGGTATTTCAGCTTTTTAATCCCTTTGCAAATTACTGGATGTACCATGAGATTTTTTCTCTGGTGTATCAAATAAAATTCAACTTGAGAAAATAAAAGAAAGTGGAAACAAGTAAGAATATTTTGGACAGTGATAATGAATTTGGTTTATCAGGCCCACATTCATCTATGAAAAATGCTTTTAGATAGAATAAATGTGTTTTACAAAATGTACATTTATGAAAAAAAAACTGCTTTTGTTTTGAGGAATCTCAGAATTTTACAATTAGCAATCAACATTCCCTCAAACAGCGGTTCTCAAAGTGTGGTCCCTGGATGAGAAGCATCAGCGTGACTTGGGAACTTAGAAATGTACATTCTCAGGACCCACTAGTGACCTGCCTGTTCAGAAACTCTGAGGCTGGAGTCCTGAAATCTATATTTTAACAAGTGTTTCAAGTACTTCTCTTGCCCACTCAAATTTGAGAACCACCGGCTTAGATCAGTAGAGCAGCCTCCTATCCAACCTGCTTACTTCTAGCCTGCCTTCCCACAAGTTATTCTCCACACTGACTCCAGAATGCCCTGAAAAGTACTCAGCACAGGAGTTCCCATGTGGTTCAGCAGGTTAAGAACCCATTTAATGTCTAGGAGGATGGGGGTTTGATCAATCCCTAGTCTTGATCAGTGGGTTAAGGATCTACAGCTCAGATCTGGCATTGCTGTGGCATAGGCCTGCAGCTGCAGTTCCAATTCGACCCCTAGCACAGGAACTTCCATATGCCACAGGTGGAGCACTGAAAAGAAAAAGAAAAAGAAATACCCATTACTTATGCCAGCCCCTTCTTTAAAACACTTTCCTGGTTCCCCCAGGTCAGGATATTCATGAGATTCAAAGTTATTCACCCACTGGCTCCTAATGAGCTCTGCAGCCAGCTCCATCTCTTCTTACTTCCCCTTACTCCATCCCCCAGCTGCCAGCCTGCATGTATACACAGGTACACACCTCTGCAATCTGCACAAGTGCAAGGCTTCAGTCATTCTGAACTGTTTTCAGTTCTGTGGGTACACAATGAGCTCCTTTTCATCCCGAGGCTCTGTATATGGTTCCTCCCTCCTGAAATGCCTTTGTCCCTTCCTTCCCACCCACCCCTTCCCACCTTTCTTCATCTTGATAACTTGTTCTCATCCTTCCAGAACTGTGTTGGTTCTCATTCATCTCACCCAGGAAGCTTTGCCTGAACACTCCCACCCATGCCTAGGCTGGGTTCTTTAATAGGTGTTACTACAGAACATTCTGTATACTTCCATCAATATACTCACCACCCAGAATTACTTACTTGTCTTTTCCCCCCTGAATAAACTGTAGCTTCTAGTTGGGAATGACTATCTCTTATACCTTGATAGCTCAATATCTAGCCCAGGTCTTGGTTCATAATAAGCATCTACTATATCTGTCTTGAATGAATGAATGAGTAAATGACTCCTTTGATACACAGTTGAACAGAATTGGATCCAGAGAGATAAAGAGCCTGACAAATTTACTTTGTGGATGTTAACACCTTGATGCCCTGTTGCTCAATCCAGTGTTCTTACCATTAAATCATACTGTTTTTCAGACCGAAGGCAAAATATGCCAACTGCTTTGTGTATCAGCTGTTCTGCTCCAGAAAGAGAACTTGTATTAGGCAGCCTTTTGTGTTCAACGTATACCAGTTTTCCTGACTGGGTTATAATTTTGTGATGAGATATTCTAGGAAAGATGATGATATTTTAGGATAGATTCCATACCAGGAATATTGAAAATCAATTAATATATTACCTCCTGAATTCCCCAGCATACACAGGCCATCTTTTGGCTACATGATAAGGGTTATCAGATATTTGCAAGATGCCAGTGTTCTTTGGTTTGAAAGATCTAATGAGGTGGCTAAACCAGGAAGGTTGTTTGATGAGAAAAATGAGCTGTGGGCTCAGACTGGTGACTCAAATCTCGCCCCCCTCCCCCCAGCCTACACTAACTACTGTGACATGTGAGCTACCGTTCCCTCACCTACAAAATATGGAAAAAAGTACATCTTAGCTTATGAGCTTATGGTACTGGCGTGGAGACTAAAGAAAGGTGATCCCTCAAAACCCTTTTGCACAATGGTGTACTGATAGAGCTTGATAAATATGAACAAAATTAAAACTATTAAGATATTGGGAGATGTAATGACCAGTTTCAGTGGAGGCCAGATATACAAAAAAGTTTAAATGCAAGTTAAAATCTATTTGAGGCTAAGATTTCACTAAAGGAAAAGGCATTGTATCTTATAAGTGTTGTCTTGAAAGTTTTTATCTAGCAGCAGAGATACAGTGATAAATTCAGGATCCAAAAAGTTCAACATTTATGTAGTACACTTTCTTTTCAGCATAAAGCTGAATAAATGAGATACAATTGACATAAAATTGTAAGACATTTCTTTTTTTTTGTTTTTTTTTTCCTTTTTAGGGCCACACCCACGTCATATGGTTTCCAGGCTAGAGGTCCAATCAGAGCTGCAGCTGCAGGCCTACACCACAGCCACAGCAACACCAGATCTGAGCCTTGTCTGTCACCTACACCACAGCTCATGGCAATGCCAGATCCTTAACCCACTGAGCAAGACCAGGGATCGAACCCACAACCTCATGTCCCTAGTCAGATTCGTTTCTTCTGTGCCCCAACGGGAACTCCTTAAAATTTTAAGATTATTTAATGTGTCCATCATGGTGCTTTAATATACATACACAGTGTGAAAAGATTCCCATTACCTAGTTAATTAATGCCTCCATCACATATTTATCTCTTTTTTATTGGGGAACATTTAAGTTCTACCCTCTTAAGAGCTCCCTTCGTGGCTCAGTGGTTAATGAATCCGACTAGGAACCATAAGGTTGTGGGTTCAATCCCTGGCATCGCTCAGTGGGTTAAGGATTTGGCATTGCTGTGAGCTGTGGTGTAGGTTACAGACGCAGCCTGGATCCCACATTGCTGTGGCTGTGGCCTAGGCTGGCAGCTACAGCTCCCATTAGACCCCTAGCTTGGGAACCTCCATATACCGCGGGTGCGGCCCTAGAAAAGGTAAAAGGACAGGAAAAAAAAAATTAAAATAAAAATAAGTTCTACTCTGTTAGCAAATTTAATCACACAATGTAGTATTATCAACTAGTCACCATGTTTTACATTAGATCCTCAGACTTAATCTTATGCTAAGCGTTTGTATCTTTTTAACAACCTCTCTTTATTCCCTTAAGCTTCCTCTCAATGGCAACCACTTTTCTACTCTCTCTATGAGTAAGACTTTTTTTTAAAAAAAAATTCACCTATTAGTAATACTATACAGTATTTGTCTTTGTCTGGTGTATTTAACTAAGCATAATGCTCTTATAGTGGCACTTTAATGTAAATTGTTTGTTAAAGGCAAAACATTGAGCATTTTAAGTTTTTTTCTCTTTTTCATTTGCAAAGACTGAACGCACAGTTACTACAGGGATTTAAAACATCCACAGGATTTTTTTCAATGTACAAGTGCTATGCACAGGTTTGAGTGTGAAAGAATATAGCAGAATTTTCCAGTCAAGATTCTAATTCTTCCTGCTTGAATAGTGGTCATAATCTTACTCTGCACCCTGTAGAGTAATCTAAGCATTAAGCCTCTCTTGAATTCAATGGGGACGTTATGCACAGCCAGACTTTATGAAGCAGAATGAGCAAAAGGACAGTACTACAATGAAGAATGGAGCTTTCAATTGTCCTTTGATGATGCCATTAGGAATGTTATAAAAAGGAGGGACTCTGAATTGGGCCTGGAAATGTGGACCTCAACTAGCCCTTTTATACAGAGGCCCTTGTTAGAATTAACAGTCTGCTTTTTTATTCTCCAATGGCTTTTGAAAGATAGTGCATACACTGCTTCAGAAGGGTCAGAAAATCCATTGGTTTCATTAAGATGTTCATGTGTCAGTAGACATGGTCACTGCATAATTAAAAAGAATCCAAACCCATTTCTCGTAATGAACAGATGGCCAATTTAATGATAAGACTGCCAAACATTTGTTGACTGTGTCTTCATTGTAATGCAGTACTAGGGGTTAGGCAGTCAAATGCATACTCTATCGAGTCTACATTTTAAGATGGAAAACTCTGGCTCCAGCACTTACTAGTTGGGAGAGGTTATGTAACCTCTCTAAGCCTGGTTTCCTGATCTGTAGAATGGCAGTTCATAAAACTTTAGATCATACTTAGGTCTGAGGCTTAAATGAGATCATCTCTGTGAAGAAGGAAACCTGGCTCATAGGGCTCAGTAAACATTAGCTTTTATAATCCAAACCCAGTGATCAAATCTATCATTGGAGGATATTTTATGGGAGAACCTGATGGTTCCATTCCATGATGGTCCTCAAATAGTTAAAAATGTGTATAACACCCCCCCACACACACACACACCCCTCACCTCACCTCACCTCACCTCACCTCACCTATCCTTATTAAAATTCCAGTAGAGAAGTTCCCGTCGTGGCTCAGCAGAAATGAATCCGACTGGGAACCATGAGGTTGCTGGTTCGATCCGTGGCCTCGCTCAGTGGGTTAAGGATACAGCGTTGCCATGAGCTGTAGTGTAATTTGCAGACACAGCTCAGATCCTGCGTTGCTGTGGCTGTGGTGCAGGCCAGCAGCTACAGCTCCGATTAGACCCCTAGCCTGGGAACCTCCACATGTCATGAGTGCAGCCCTAAAAGTACAAAAAAGACAAAAAGAAAAAAAAATTCCAGTGGAAGCTCAGGGCAAGAGGCTGTCCTGATGGGACCTGTAGTTCCCTTCACTGAGCGAGTTCCATGAGGCATTTTTGAGACAAAGACTACATCTACCCTCATCTGAGATGGGGCACTAATCAATACTCTGAAGCCTATTCAGCCCTTGAGAGAAAAATGACTGAAAATGTTCCCGTTCTTTCTGTTCTTTTACTTGAGGCCCTTTAGAATATAACTTGGCCCTGCATCTCCCCACTTTCCTGGGTTTTCTTCCTATACCTCTCTTTTCCCTCCACACACTGAATCTTGCTCACCGCTCTTTCCAGATCTGTGTTTTTGCTTTCCTCCCACCAGCTTTCCAAGTCTCCTTGTTCTCTCTTCTTATATTACACCTTGCATCTTCCTCCCACTCCACTGCAAGCAACCCCTTCTATGAAGCAATACATATAAACTTTTTGCAGAAATCTAAGTTACATGTATTTTGTGTCTGGTATACATTGAACTGATCTAGCTGCTTAAATGCTCATTGGTGCCATGCTCTGGGTTGACAAAGAGATCAGCTCAGCTCTCTGTAGAGTAGGGGGCATAAAATTATTGAGGTCTCTGAAATAACGATTGAAATAGACTTGGTCACTCTGTCCTGGAATTTGAGAATAAATGAATCTTCTCTAGTGCCTGAAGGGGAGAGTCTTAATATAACTTAAAAGAGGCATAACATTGTAAACTTGTACAACAAATTGCCCTGCAGGGTTTTACAGACTGGAAATAAAAATCATTTAAGAAGAGATTGGATATGCTATGGCTGGATGGATCATATTAAATTAAACTTCTTTGACCAACCTCTGTGCTATCCTCAGGGTCAAATGATAAATTACCTTTTTTTTTTAGAACCCTATACATCAGCTCTGGGAATACTGGGAGCCCTGGCATTTTCATGTCATACTTTTATCGAAAAATGTAAAATACTGTGAGTGCAGAGTTACTGAGTGATAATGTGACTTCAGATAAAATCGTGAAAGGATAGAGCATAAAGGCTCAGTTGTATTGTCTACATTATTATCATCATTACTCTGTGGAAGTCATTTCACCTGTCTCATTGTGCCAAAAGTCTGCATGCTTCACTTTTTACCTCTGAAAAGTCATGACTGATGTCTTGTTTGGTCACATTCTCTCAAGCAAAGCCTTCATTCTGTTATGCATGGATGACCACAAAACGTCAGTGTTCACCAAGGTAGCGAATCAAGACATGACGCCATGCAGCCAGCAATCATAGCTGACAGTACTTTCACAGCTGACATTCCCACAAGTAGGTTCGTCTGCACAGAGGTCTATGGTAAAGTTTGTCTCTTATACACATGTGCATTCAAACACCCAGGCCAGAGAAGGATCCCACCGTGCCTTTGACTCTTCAAGCATCACTTTTTAAATCAGCACTGCTTATGTATACTCTTCAAGAAAACATTAGAGTCAGTATTTAGTAACTTCCTAAATGGTTGAGATCCTGTTCTTTTGCTTCTGTTTTCTCCCTCATTCTTTGTTATGCTAGACAATGATATTCAAGAATACATAGAAAAGCATAATTAGGAACTTAGTTGATTACTAAAATTAGTTGCTATTTTACTGGATGTGTATATTTATTAGACTTCAGAAATCTCTGTATATTAGTTGCAATTTCTCCCTTTAAAAGTTATCAAATTTGGTGTGTATTCTTTTAACCACAAATATCTTTTTTAGGTTTCTGGCTTTTTCTCCCAGAGGGAATTAACTATAGTTTTCAGATTTTTTTTTTTTAATGTAGGGAGGTTGATTTGTAAGTAGAGAAAAAAACAGAACACTAAAAACATTTAAATCTTTACAAACCATGGATAAAATGGACGTGATAGAGAACTTTAAACATTATTGGATTTATTCAGTGGCTTCCTCCAAAGAGTTAGGATACAGTTGTGACTATGTTTCTTTGAAAGAAGCAAAATTGTATTAAATAGATAATTATTACCTTTTAGGAATCATGTCATTTCTTTTTTCTTAATGGATTTAATTGATACTACTGTAAAACCCCTTTGTATAAGGATTCAAATAAAATCATAAAATGTAACAAGAAAAGCAAAATTTATAACTTTTTGCCCAGGGGAAAAGGAGTGTCCCTCCCTCTCAGGAAAAAAAGTGACTCCTTCAAGTGAAAAACATGAATCATGCCATGGTCAACAGATTAGAAACTGTATTTAGCAAGGAGGTGAAGTAAGATAAGAGACTCTGGATGGCCACAGCCCATTTTTTGCCTCTACACATTTTCCTGCCTCTATGAAAGTATAAATCCACCCCAGAGATATGTTAAGGCTTCAGAGAGTTCCAGCAACCCCCTTTTCTGTCTTAGCATTTACTTTCAGGGTCATGGTGTATAGCACACCTCTGTGCCTGGCTTTGCAAGTTTGATCAAGACTCTTAAGTAAAAGTAGAAAGAGAGGGAAAGACAGTTGTCTTAAACATAGCTGGAATTTTAGACAATGCTTGATCAGAGCCCAAATTCAAAATTAAAACCCTTGTTTTCTAAACTTCTGGGGCAGTGGGACAAACAAAAAGCCTCTTCAGAAAAATGATGAGGTTCATCATTCCTACAGTTACTCAGCAGCCAGCATACTCAGAACTCAGATTTCACCTTAAATTTGGTGGGCTGTGGAAGCTACTGCAACAACAGTACAAAAAAGCCAGATTTAGTGTCTTCTCTGAGGTCCCACAATGCAATTTATGGATGTGCTCTTTCTGTTTGGATTCCTTTTCCCAAATGACTGTAGTGTTGATTTCAATTGACCCCTAGATCGCCTTTCCAGCACCTGTGTCTCATGTGCTTCCCGACAAGGGCACATCTGGAGTTCTAATCTATGGATACGGCATATCTTTCTGCTTCAGGATTGCATTCTTGGAGTTAGTGCTACCCTAAGGAGAAGTGGAAAGGGCTTCTAAGCAGTGGAAGAACTAATCCTTATCTGTTTGGTTACATGGATTCTTCCCAGGCTTCTAAGATGACAACTGGTGATTCCAATAAATTACACACAAAACAAACCAAACCGAACCAAATCAAACTAAACTAAAACCCATACACTGATATATTCTGATTATTAATGAGTTTGGTGTGAGAGGGTGAGTCTTGAGCTTTCCTTTTCTACCGGTGTGCTTTAGTGGAAACCTCTTGTGGGAACATTTGGGAGACTATGTCTGAACTCAAAGAAATAAAATTCAAAGGCTGTGAATTCTAGTCTCTCTTCAGCACGTGATGAAGGAGGTATTTCAGAGCAGGTGGGTCTTGTGTCCACCTCCATATGTAAACAGTTAAGTAGCCTCTGACCCATCCATAAATAGACTTACTGCCTGGTATTTTGCAAAGCATGGGGGAAATCTCTAAACAAAGATTAGATAAAGATATAAAGTGACTGGTTTATCTAAGTCCAGACTAAATGGTACTCTGAAGTTTTATAGAATTATGATCCCTGCTCAATTTCTGAAGACAGAATTGTCCTCAAGTTTTACAATATCTTACCCTTGCAGAGTTGTACAAGAAGCAAATACATTTCGTTGCATCAAAAGCAGTTACCAGTACTTTCAGGCCTGTCATATTCCTATCATTTCAATAGGTGTATTTGAAACTCAGTGGCCTGCCAAGATTGAGAACAATTAGTTCTTAAGTAATCTTATCTGATGTAACACATCATTAAGGAGAATGTATTCCATCATTTATCTTTGTTTTTGTATTGATTCCTTCTCAACCCCAACCCTCAAGGAGAAATAAAGTGAAGTGTTTAATAGCAGCACTGAATTTAAGAACATAATATTTGAAGTTCTCTTTACATCCAATGCAGCATGTTCTTTGAGGATTCTCTGTCCATGTACCACACAAGCTCTCTGAACGCAATGGTTCTTGCACCCTATGGTTTTTCACAGTGCTTCCATTGATAACCTAAGAAGTCAACCACCAAAACAAATGTGGTGGTGATGTCATTGCTGATGTGGTTCCACCAAATCACATACTTTAGGGAGGCAAGAAAAAAAAAGTTGCAACATGCTGGTGAAATAAAGCATTGTAGCAGTGATAAGTAGACAAGAAAAGGCATTTAAATGCCAGTTTCTGATCAGGAAAAAACAGAAAACTATGCAAACTACACAGTAATTTCTGTGTATATACACACACATTCTTTTTTTAAGATTATTTTCCATTATGCTTTATGATAGGACACTGAAAATAATTCTCTGCGCAATACAGTAGGACCTTGTTGTTTATCCCTTCCATGTGTAATAGCTTACATTTGATAACCCCAATCTCCCACTACATCCCTCTCCCGACCCCTTCCCCACTTGGCAACTACAAGTCTGTTTTTTTTGCCCATAGGTCTGTTTCTATTTTGATAAAAGTTTCATTTGTGTCATATTTTAGGTTCCACATATATTATATGGCGTTTGTCTTTCTCTTTCTGACTTACTTCACTTAGTATGATAATCTCTAGGTCAACCTCTGTTGCTGCAAATGGCATTTTTTTTCACTCCTTTTGTGGCTGAGTAGTATTCCATTGTATATATGTACCACATCTTTTTAATCCATTCATCTTTTTATGGACGTTTAGGTTGTTTCCTTGTCTTAGCTATTGTGAATAGTGCTGCTGTGAGCATAGGATACATGCGTCTTTTTGAATTACAGTTTTGCTGGATCATATATGGTCATTCTATTTTTACTTTTTTTTCGAGGAATCTCCATACTATTTTCCAGAGTGGCTACACCAACTTACATTTCCACCAACAGTATAGGATGGTTTCCTTTTCTCTACACCCTCTCCAGCATTTGTTATTTGTAGAATTTTAATGATGATCATTCTGACTGGTATGGGGTGGTACCTCACTGTAGTTTTGATTTGCATTTTTCTGATAATTAGTAATGTTGAGCATTTTTTTGTGTGCTTATTGGCCATTTGTATGTCTTCTTTGGAGAACTGTCTATTTAATTTTCTGTCAGGAATACCCATCATGGCTCAGAGGAAATGAATCTGACTAGGAACCATGAGGTTGTGGGTTCCATCCCTGGCCTCACTCAGTGGGTTAAGGATCGGGTGTTGCCGTGAGCTGTGGTGTAGGTCGCAGACACAGCTCGGATCCTGCGTTGCTGTGACTGTGGCATAGGCAGACAGCTACAGCTCTGATTAGACCCCTAGCCTGGGAACCTCCACATGCCATGGGTGAGGCCCTAAAATGACAAAAGACCAAAAAAAAAATTTCTTTTCTGTCGAATTTTTTAATTGTTTTTTTTTGTTGTTGTTGTAGTTGAGTTGTATGAGCTGTTTGGAAATATTTTGGAAATTAAGCTCTTGTCAGTCACCTCATTTGCAAATATTTTCTCCCATTCTGTACACTGTCTTTCCATTGTATTTGTGATTTCCTTTGCTGTACAAAAGCTTATAAGTTGCAAAACGTCCCATTGGTTTACTTTTGTTTTTATTTCTATTGCTTTGGAAGACTGACCTAATGAAACATTGGTACAATTCGTATAAGAGAATATTTTGCTTAGGAGTTCTAGAAGTTTTACGGTATCATGTTTTAAGTTTAAGTCTTTAAGCCATTTTGAGTTTATTTTTGGGTATAGTGAGGGGTGTGTGTTCCAACTTCATTGATTTACATGCAGCTGTCCAACCTTCCCAGCACCACTTACTGAAGAGTCTGATTCTTTCCCATTGTATATTCTCGTCTCCTTTGTCAAAGATTAATTGACCATATGTGTGTGGGTTTATTTTTCAGTTTTCTATTCTGTCCCCTAAAGACTTTTAAAATTCGTTTAGCCAACAAATACTAATTGGGTGTTCACATTACCATGATAAAGAATACACAGTCTTTGCCCTGAAGTTACTAATTTATAGCTGGGAAGGTGTACAAATAGGCAGTTACAGCACAGATTGGACCAGTGACTATACTAGAATTCAGGGACATGGTGAACAGGCATTTTTGTTAGGAATGGCTTCATAGAGGAGATGAGGCCTACACCAGGGCTAGAAGGTGAGTCTCTGCTAGGTGAAGGAGGAAGAAGGCAGGAGGGCATTCCAGCAGAGGTGTGGCAATCTGTACAAAGGCAGAGCAACAGAGACATGACAGACTTGGGGAAAATAAAAGCAGTTCAATGTGCAAGAGGGTGGGGCGCACCAGTAGACTGGTAAGCGAGATAAGTACTACAAATATAGGCAGGGACCAGTTCCTGAAGTCTTCTTTCACTATATTGTTTTGTTCCTATATAGATTTGCTTGGCCTTGAAAGAACTGAATGTCTTAAATTTTAGACTTTCGTTTGGTATGCATAGTTTACTTTTTTTAACATTAAAAAATGCTAAATTGTAGAACTGATTGTACAATTGTAAGATTTCATGAAGATCTTAGCATTTCCTTATAATTCACCCATTTATCAGCAATTTACTATCTAAAAATCAAAAACAATAACAAATAATGGCAGAGTTTTAACCATGGCTGGTTCTATGAGCAAGTATGACTGAGGGTGAATTAGGCCCCTGAGGAGTTCCCACTGTGGCTCAGTGGGAACGAACCCAACAAATATCCTTGAGGATGTGGATTCGATCTGGCTTTGCCATGAGCTGTGGTATAGGTTGCAGACACATCTTGGATCCCACGTTGCTGTGGTGTAGGCTGGCAGCTGCAGCTCTTATTTGACCCCTAGCCTGGGAACTTCCATAGGCTGCTGCTGTGCCCTTAAAAAAGCAGAAAAAAAAAAGGGAAGAAAGAAAGGCCCCTGGTTCGGAAATATGCCATATCTTTAAATATGCCTCCAGTTTTCTGTTATAGAACCTGAAATTGTCATTAGAGAGTTACTCTGTTATTCTGAAAAGCAGTAAAAGTGTGTCCCAGACATATCCTTTGGACATTTTGGCAATATATACTAAGGTTGATCATATATATAACTTATGATCCAGTTATTGCACTCCTAGGTATATACCTACAGAAATGAGTATGTGTATTCACTAATGGAAATGTACATAAATATTCATAGCAACACTATTTGCTATAACTCCAAACTGGAAATAACCTAAATGCCCATCAACAGTAAAACAGAGAAATGAAGCTCCCATCATGGCTCAGTGGAAAGGAGTCTGATTAGCATCCATAAGGATGCAGTTTCAATCCCTGGCCTTGCTCAGGGGGTTGAGGACCCGGCATTGCCATGAGCTGTGGTGCAGTTCGCAGATGCGGCTCTGGTGGCTGTGGTATAGGCCAGCAGCTACAACCCCTAGCCTGGGAACCTCCATATGCTGCAGGTGTAGCACTAGAAAAAAAAAAAAAAAAGCAAAACAGCAAAACAGAGATATAAAATTGTTGTGTATTCACTCAAAGAAATACTGTACAATAATGAGGAATGAACTGCAATTGCAAGCAACAATTTGAATGAATCTTAAAAATATTTTTGAACAAAAAAATCACATTAAAAAAGTACCTACAATATTGTATTTTTGTAAATTTCAAAAACAAGCAAAAATTATGTGCAGTATTATAAATGAAGACACTAGAATTGTTTCGTAATATATAAATATATCAAATTATAAGAAAAATAAAAAAGAAATCAGGACATTGGTTATTTTCAGGGTGGGTAGTGATTGGTGGAAGAAGGCAAGGATCCTTCTGAGGGTTTGGTAAATAGCCTATGTTTTGATCTGAGTATTGGTTACACAGATGTGTTCACTATGTGAAAATTTATTGAGCTGTGTACTTATGACTTTGTACTTTTCCATACTTGTGCTATATTTGAAAAAATAAAAATGCTTTTCTGGGAGTTTCTTCTGTGGTGTAATGGGTCGAGAACCTCACTGCTGCTCTCAGTTCACTGAAGAGGCACAGGTTCGATCTCTAGCCTAGGACAGTGGGTTAAAAATCTGGCATTGCTGAAGCTTCTGTGTAGGTCAAAGCTGCAGCTAGGATCCAATCCCTGGCCTGGGAACTTCCATATGCTGTGAGTGTGGCCATTAAAAAAAAAAAAAAAGCTTTGCGCTAATAATAGTTAGAAAATGCTTTCTTTTTAAAAATATGTATCATTTTTACCTTGCACTGTGTACAAAATAGATCAAAGATCTAAATGTTAGAACTAGGGAGTTCCCAGGTGGTTCGGCAAGTAAAGGATCTGCCATTGTCACTGCCATGGCTTGGGTTACAGCAGTGGTGTGGGCTCAGTCCCTGGCCCTGGATTCTGTGTGCTGTGTGCATAGACAAAAAAATTAGAACTAAAAAAATTCTTAGAATAAAGTAGGAAAAATCTTTATGACATTGGATTATTAATGAGTTCTTGGATATGACACCAAAAGCAGAAACAACAACAGAAAAAAAAATAAATTACACTTAATCAAAATTAAAAAGCAGTAAAAAAACAATCTAAAGAAAGGAAGGAAATATTTGCAAATTATATATCTGATAAGGAATTAATATTCAGAATATATAAAGAACTTTATGATTCAATAACAGAAAAAAATCAAACAACCCAATTAAAAAAATGGTCAGACAACTTGAATTCCATTTCTTCAAAGAAATGTTCAATGAAAACATGCTCAATATCACTGACAATTAGAGAAATGCAACAAATCCTGAAATACAACTTCATGCCCATTAGGATTATAAAAAAATGTAACATAACAAGTATTGGCAAGGATTTGGAGAAATTTCTTTTTGGAATATTCTTGCAATGCTAGTGGGAATGTAAAATAGTTCAGCCACTGTGGAAAATAGTTTAGCCACTGTGAAAAATAGTTTGGTGTTTCCTCAAAAAAATTAAACGTAATTGCTATTACCTAGCAATTACATTTGTAGGTATATACCCAAATGAACTGAAACAAGTGCTCAAACAGATTCTTGAACCAATGGTCATAGCAGCATTACTTACAATAGCTGAAAGGTGGAAATAACCCAAATATCCAACACATGGATAAAAAAGTAGTATAAACATAAAATCAATATTATTGAGCCTTATAAAAGTAGTATAAACATAAAAAGTAGTATAAACATAAAATCAATATTATTGAGCCTTATAAAAATTCAATATTATTGAGCCTTATAAAAGTAGTATAAACATAAAAAGTAGTATAAACATAAAATCAATATTATTGAGCCTTATAAAAATTCAAGAGAGAGAATATATAATAAAGGTCACCAGAGGCTGGAAGGATGGGCAACTGGGAGTTATCACTTAATGGATAACAAATGGTCCCACTTTGTTCTACAACTTTGTGTCTTTACTATTAAGGGAATAATCTATAGGCTAAGAGACTAAAAAATCTGATTTGTAGGGATTCAGTTCTTTGACACTAAGCAAATTTAGAAATAAAAGAGGCTGGGTAAAGGGAATTACATGACTATTGAATAATTCATCCTTTCACTGCTAACCTGTATTGCCAACTTAGTCATGTATTAGATGTCCTTATAGGTGTGAGTGTGTCTCTTCCTTATATCATACTTAAAAGTCAATTCCAAATGGATTAAGAACTTGGAAATTAAACTGAAAATTTTAGAATTTTAAAAAAATAATAGAATTTATCTTAAAATTCCAGATAGGGAAAATTTTCTTGAACAAGACAGAAAGAGTACAAATTATAAAGGGTAAGATTGGTAATTTTATATTAAAATTAAGAGCATCTACTCATAATGTATACCTTAAAAAAAAAGGAAAAGTCCAAGTCACAAACTGGTAGAAGGTATTTATATACACATAACCAACAAAGGATTAGAATCCAGAATATGTAAAAAAAATCTATAATTAAAAAAAGAGATGAATAAGGCAATATGAAAGTGGGAAAAAACATAAACGAGTAACCTTGTTATAACTCAGACATGCAAATTAAAACCACAAGGAAATACCATTTTTCTTTCTTTCTCTTTTTCTTTCTCTCTTTCTTTCTTTGTCTTTTTAGGGCCGCACCCAAGGCATATGGAGGTTCCCATGCTAGGGATCTAATCAGAGCTACAGCTGCCAGCCAACACCATACACAGTCACAGCAATGCCAGATCCTTAACTCACTGAGCAAGGCCAGGGATTGAACCCACAACCTCATGGTTCCTAGTTGGATTTGTTTCCGCTGTGCCACAACAGAAACTCCAGAAATACCATTTTCCACTTTTCAGTTTGCCACATTTTTTTAAAGTTGGAGAATATCAAGTCTTAGCAAATTTGGAGCAAAAGAGCTCTTATTTTCGCTTGTGGTGAGTAACTGATACAACTACTTTGGGAAAAAAAAAAAAAAAACAAACTTCTGACCCAGCAATTTCATTCTTAGGTATATAGTTTAGAAAAACTGTTACACATATACATCGAGACATGTATGAGAATGCACTATAGAAGTTTTGCCCACAACAACAAAATGCTGGAAATAACTCAAATATACATTAATCATAGAATGGAAAAGTGAATTTTATTGGAGTCACACAATGGAAAACTCTGCTAAACTACATGCAAGAGAAGACTGACACTTCATGTGACGGCATGGATGAACCTTAGAAATATAATGTCAAGTGAAGAATGCAAATTGCAAAAGAGGGCATGTTATTCTATTTATGTAATGCTGAATCCTGGAAAACTTAAATGGTAATTTCCCTAGAGATGCAGAAAAATGATCAAGAAAACCAATGAAGGAGTTCCTGCTGTGGCGCAGCAGAATCCATAGTGTCTCTACAGCGGCATGGACACCGATTCCATTCCTGGCCCCGTGCAGAGGGTTAAGGATCCAACATTGCTTCAGCTGTGGTGGAGGCTGCAACTCCAGTTCAGATTCCATCCCTAGCCAAGGAACTCCACAGGCCATGAGGTGGCCAAAAAAGAAAAGCAATGAATTATTAATAAAAATGAACATAATGGTATAACTGTTAGCTCTGGCTGAAGGAAGTAGTATGTCTGTAAGGGCGAGGGCTGGCCTTTTCGTTTGGGGATTTTTAAAAAATTCTTAAATTCTCTTCCCTTGGCAAAAGTTTCTCTCTATGAAATACAAAAATAAAACAAAGCAAAACAAAAAGTTATGGTTTAATTTCTGAGCTTTCTGAAGCTTCTGTGAGGTGCCTTCCACCATGTGAAAATCTCCACCCTCTTTACAATTAAACTTTCTAAACATGATAGGCGTTATTATTTCTTCCCCGTGAAGGGGCTCAATTAACTCATGGTCCTGTTATGTTCAAAGTCTAAAACGACTTTGCTCCCCCTCAAAGTTGTAATTATGTAATAGCTGGCTTGTAAAGGAAATTGATGTGATCACGTCTGGCTAGCAGGAAATTAAGCAGATAAGTGGTCAGACCGTTACACGCAAGCTTTAGTGGGCCTGCAGCTAGATACCTGTCTCCATGTGTCATGATCCCGCATTTTGCTGCGCAGATTCCGGATTTTGTCCTTACCATTTGCAGATCATCAACACGTGTTATTTTAAATTACTTTAAAATATTTAAGTTAGTATAAAATATTAAAGTAACTATGAAGAACACCTTAGCAAGCAAGGAAAGAAAAGTTTTACAAAATTTCAAATGTGAAACTTATAAACTTTTAATTGGCCAGAAGTTGCTAAATAACTAGACCGAGGTATTTTCAAACCATAGCAGCAACAACTAAGGCACTTAAAAAAAATTATTGGGAATAATCTATAAACCACAGCACAAATTTATAGCTATTAATTCTTTAGAAGGAGGTATTGCCTCTTGTTTCTGTATTGAAAAGGGGGAAAAAATTCAGTCCATAAAAGCACTAGAGTCATCCTGGAAGCTCTGTAAAACCCAAGGAGCACAATTTTCATATCTTTAAGTCATATAAAATTTCACCACTTATTTTGTATTGAGACATACATAGATAAAAACATTAAGCCACTACTATATCCTGCTATTTTATTCCTTAGGAGACCAAAAGAAAACAAAAACAAAAACAAAACCAGCTCCACAAATCAATGAAAATAGATCATACTCTAATACCATGCACAAAAATAAACTCAAAATAGATTAAAGACTTAAATATAAGACAATACACCATTAAACTCTTCGAAGATAACATTGGCAAAACATTCTCTGACATCAGCCTTACAAATGTTTTCTCAGGTCAGTCTCCCAAAGCAACAGAAATAAAAGCAAAGATTAACCAATGGGACCTAATCAAGCTGACAAGCTTTTGCACAGCAAAGGAAACCAAAAAGAAAACCAAAAAACAACTTACAGAATGGGAGAAAATAGTGTCAAATGATGCAACGGACAAGGGCTTAATCTCTAAAATATACAAACAACTTATACAACTCAACAGCAAAAAAGCCAACAACCCAATTGAAAAATGGACAAAAGACCTGAATAGACATTTATCCAAAGAAGATATGCAGATGGCCAACAAGCTCATGAAAAAATGCTCAACATCCCTGATTATTAGAGAAATGCAAATCAAAACTACCACAAATATCACCTCACACCAATCAGAATGGCCATCATTAATGAGTCCACAAACAACAAATTCTGGAGAGGGTGTGGAGAAAAGGGAACCCTCCTGCACTGTTGGTGGGAATGTAAGCTGGTACAACCACTATGGAAAACAGTATGGAGGTACCTTAGAAAACTGTACATAGAACTACCCTATGACCCAGCAATCCCACTCTTGGGCATACATCCAGACAAAACTTTCCTTGAAAAAGACACTTGCACACACATGTTCATTGCAGCACTATTCACAATAGCCAAGATATGGAACAACCCAAATGTCCATCGACAGATGATGGGATTAGGAAGATGTGGTATATATACACAATGGAATTCTACTCAGCCATAAAAAATAATAAAATAATGCCATTTGCAGCAACATGGATGGAATTAGAGCCCCTCATACTGAGTGAAGTAAATCAGAAAGAGAAAGGCAAATACCATATGATATCACTTATATCTGGAATCTAATATACTGCACAAATGATCCTTTCTCCAGAAAAGAAAATCACAGACTTGGAGAACAGACTTGTGGTTGCCAAGAGGGTGGGGGAGGGAGTGGGATGGTATGGGAGTCTGGGGTTAATAGATGTATACTATTGCCTTTGGGATGGAAAAGCAAGGAGATCCTGCTTTATAGCACCGGGAACTATGTCTAATCACTTGTGACAAATCTATGTATGTATGCCTAACCAGGTCACCCTGCTGTACAGTTGAAAAACTAGCACTCTGAAGAAAACTGTAAACCAGCTATAATGGAAAAGAATAAAAAATACCCCCCCCCAAATCACTGTATCTCAGCAAACCGTTATTGCATTTAGGCTTGGAGAATTAAAATTCCTATTTTGGTTATATGAAGATGTTTAAAATTTTTTTTCAGTTTTATTGAAGTATAGTTATTTATGATGTTGTGTTAATTTCTGCTGTACAGCCCAGTGATTCTGTTATACATATACACCTATCCAACCTTTTTCAGATTCTTTTCCCATATAGGTTATCACAGAATATTGAATAGATTTCCTTGGGCTGTACGGCAGGTCCCACTGGCCATCTACTCCATCTACTGTATGCCATAGTGTGCATATTATTTAGAAGCAAAATCTTTTGGTATAATGGGATGAACTCCAAAAAATGTGTATTCAACTTCTCTTAGCCACTGTCTGAAAGATCTTGAATAAGTAATTTTACTTGGGGGACTCTGTTTCCTTGTTGAGATTCTCTTATGGTTGTTCCCATTCTAATATTCTATGCTAAATTCCACATTTTGTCTTTACTTTTAACTAAAGACAAGTTTTTTAAGCATGTGACACACATACTTGGGGTCGGGCAGGAACTGAAGTACTACGAATCATTAGTGGGTTCACCTAGGCACTACTAACTTTTTAGGATGCCTAACGCCCTACATCTTATGTAGAATAGTTGTTCCACAGCTATTTTAAATAAATGAGTGAATGAATGAATGAAGTGAAGCTACTAAAGCTTATAATTTGACTGAAAATAGTCATATAGGCCATAGTCATAGCAATGCTGGATCTGTGCCTCGCCTGCTACCTACACCACAGCTCGTGGCAATGCCGGATCCTTAACCCACTGAGTGAGGCCAGGGATTGAAACCGCGTCCTCATGGATGATAGCTGGGTTTGCTAACCGCTGAGCCATGACTGGAACTCCTTCCTTGGGAAAATTTTAAACTCCTTACCTATTCAAACATTCTGGCCTACCCACAGACTAGCATTCTGAAGAAATGGAGTTTTGAAACAGTTGAAAGAAACTGATTAGAAAGCAGATGTTTACTTTTCACATTAGCATTTTTTTGGCCAATTGACATGCCTTCTACCCACTCACTAAATAATCTCCAGCATGTTAATTCTCCGTCTTGAGTCTCTATCCCATCGAAAACTGGGAATAAACAATGTTGACCTGTTTTGAGGAGGAAACAGCTAACAAGCCATAAAGATCAAAATTCATCAGTGAGCCCGTAGAAGAATAATTTCTAACAGCAATCAGTGAGAGAGATTTACTTGGTTGTTTTGTTTGGGGAAAACTTATGGAAATGAAACATTGCTCATTACGAAATATGTTTTTTTTTTTTTTTCCATGGCTGCCAAAGTTTGTTTGATTTTTTGAGCTGTTATTTGTGGTGGGTTTCTTTTCCCCTTTCTAATTTTCTTAAGGTGTTTTGGAAGTAAGATCATGATCCTTGTAGGGTAATTGCTTGGTAGCAGTTCAAGATTTTGTTCATGATTCCTGAAAAGAATTAATGAGGAGGTGACTAAAAGTCCAGAGGCAGGTTCTTTGTGGAAAAAATTTAGCACTGGATCTTTTTTTCTTTCAGTTGAGATAGAATATTTCTGGTTGATTATTGCTAAATTTTAGATTAGACATTTTTAAAAGACATTGTTACAAAGTTATGAAAACATTATATCAGAGCAGATCTGATCATTATAAACACCAAACCTGGTTTTGATGAAACTAGTGTTTCCTTCCTGACAGGTTTTTCTGACTATAGTAATTAATCTCAATATCTGTTAAGGTCACTTGCCTTGTGAAATAATAAATTATCAAATAGTAGGGCCATAAAAGAATGATGATTGTCTATACGTGGTGTTCCATATGGCCCAATTTAGTACTACGGTGCTTGGTAAACAGTAGGCATAATGTGGCCTGTTAATAAGAATGAGTTTCATTTCTATCTAGCAGTGGAAGTACAAAGTCATATAATGATCAATCTTGGCCTCACAAAGACAAAGCCAATATCATTAGCCATTTATTGCAAAGGAACTTAAATCTTTTCAAATTAAACTCATGATGGATTTTAATCACTTGGTTAATGTTGGTAAATGATTATGCCTCAAGCCATTACAATAACGATCATTATTAGCAAGAGTCTGTTTTTACAATGTTTCTAATGTTTTAAATTAATCTAGAAGTCACGAGCCATTAAATCATTTCACCTGCAGCAGAATTTAAAAGATGTACATATTTCACATAACTGCCATTTAAAAACAAAGCTAAGAAGGCGATGGAAAAACACACACGAAAATCAAGCTATTAACTATAGCGCCACCAGGTGACCAACCTCGAAATTCCATATAAAAGCAAAAGTAAATACACTGAGGAAAATAGGTATGTGTAAAAAAAAAAAAGACCATATTAAAAACCTCAGATGGATGCAGGTTATTAGCCTGTAATGAGTCTCAAAACGCTAAGAAATCAACTTCAAACTCTCTAGAATTAGTGTTCAGTGGAAAAACCACTACAAATCAGTAATGGGTTGCCAGAGAGCCTACAATTTATAGAATTCAAATCACAGATGAAGATTAGTCCTTTAGACAGGAACATCATTTTCAAATGTAAGGAAAAAAAATGTATGCTCGAGTGATGTCAGAGAGTTGACCAACACGTACAAGATGGTGTCAGCTCCCAGCATGAAGAATTAAGTGTGAACCAAAGAGAAAATTATTGTACAAAACTTTTAAATCAGGTCTCCTATAATCTGAGAAGTCTGTTATCCTCCTTCACATCCATAAAATATTGAAATCAGACTAGATGATTTCTAAGTCACTTACCAGTCCAGAAATCCTGTGACAAGAATCATTTCAAGGTATGTGGCTCAACAAATGTTATGCAAAAATATACATATAAATTCTTGTACAGAATGAGATTGTACTCTAATAGCCTAATAGCATGCATAAATTGAATTAAAACACTAGGAAGAATTACAGAAAAAAAATAGAAAAATAGAAGCCTCTCCTAAATCCAGAAAAAATAGAAATAATTCTTACCAGCACTGTTTAAAACATTTATTTATTCATTCATATGTCAAGTGTATCTTGATTTCCAACAGTTTTCCAGGCACAGAGCTAAGTTCTAGGGATAACAACATATCCTAGAAACTGTTCTTCCAGAAGGGAAAGTATCATTGATAGAAGGAACTTAAAACTGCAAGGCTAAAGGAGATATGGACTGAGGAAGAATGAAAAATAAGATTCCTTTCTAAGAAATAATGTAAAGTCATTTCAGTCTATACACTAAAGTATCTGACCCCACCCTTATGAGCTGTCCCTGGAAATACTGTTTTCATTCTTGGGCTAAGCATCATAAACTGAAAAACAACCAAACAAAAATGACTAAGGCAATGATGAGTTTGAATGACTAATGGGAGAAACTTAAGGGGAGCTAAATATAAGCCATTTGACTCTATAGACTAAATGAGGCCTAAAAATAGAACACTGATGAGGGGGTTGATATTGTCTCCCAGGGCCACAGAGATAACCATGGGAGTGAGCAGAAAGAGGAGTCAGGAAAACATACACAGTATCCGAAAAAAAGCTTCCTGTTAGAGAAAACCATTAGCTTAATACCATCACTCCAGGGGAAAATGTCAGACATTCCACTTGTTGGTCTGTTGGGAACCCACTGACTCAAGCTTTAGGGTGTGTATTGTTAGTTACCCAGGACAATGGACGGGTGACGCCTCTCAGCCTCTCATCTACACTCTGCCCATGCCAAGGAGAGGAGTGAAAAATCACACAGAGAAGGGGTCAAGGAAAAGCAATCGTATTCTTACTGTAATGTGGACACAGATGACGGAGTTTTTTTAAAACGACATCCTACCCAGTTCACATGTTCTTTCTTTCCCATTGGAGAGACAACTGAATTCTAGTCCTTAATGCCATTAACTAGACATAATACAGAGATGTTGTGTAAAAGAAGAAAAAGAAGTCACACTTGCCGTGTATAACAATTCAAATTCCTGGTTCTCTTTCTCCTGTCCCAAAATAAGGAAATAATGCAGAAAAAGTCACCTGCCAAGGTGAGTTGGTTCAAGAGCACTCAGTCTGTCGGATTTCCTCTGGCTTGTCTACATCCTCAAGTTCTGTGACAGTGACTTCCAGGGAATCAAAATGTCTCCTGATCTTGTTGGACAGGTAAAAACTCACAATCAGCCCATACTTGCCTCTAATCTAACCATGCCAGAGAGGCATAGACATTAATTATCTTCTGTTGCATTTTTTAAAGGGCAAGAAACAAAAAAGCTCTGTTGCTTCAACAACTGCCCTTTAGATTCTATGACTAGGCACCTCTGCTTGGCTTCCATTCTCAGCCTCAGGATTAGAGCCCAGTTGTGTTATTCTCATAACTTCTGCTTTGTGGTTTGGACCTTGGCTCTTTTAGTTACTTATGTGACTTCCGACTTTAACCTTCTGCCTTGTTCCTAGACTGATAACTGGCTATACTGTTTTCGGTTTTCTGATATTTTTTTTCCCTCTCCTAGACTATGACCCTCATGTTTATTCATGGAAGTTTTCCCTCATCTTTGCTTTGATTTGTGGGGTAATTTAAAAAAATTGTTTAATGCTTAATCTGATCAGCTATGCTGGGAAAAAAATCTCTTTCCAGTTTTCAAAACTTTACCTAAGTATTTATCATGTGAAAACCCCATTTTTCTTTTTTCATTCTAAGTGTAAAGTAATTATTACGATAACAATAATATCTTTATTGAAGTAACAGAAAATAGTTCACATTATCCTTTAAGCCATATGCTATTAGTTACTATTAGTCACTTTTATAAGTAAAGGGCATTTTTTTTTCTTTTACTACTTATATTTCTTTTTCGAAGAATTGAGGTAGTGGTATTTTTTGGTTTAATATGAGTGGTGGTTAGAAATATAGATTGTAGAATAATCATATAACTTGATATATCCAGTTGGTTTACTATAGCATTATTCAGCATAACTTATTATGTATACTCTATAATTTTCTTGCATGAGTAAATTATTGTTATTTCTTTTAAGTACAGCTACATTCACATTTTTCCTCCCTCCATAATTTAGAAATTTTGATCAACAGACAGGTAAATAGATGGTCTTCCTTGATGAGTTATGATTAAAGTACCAAACATTTACTTATGTCAGGAAATAGATTGCCTTTAAATATACCTATGAATATACCTCGAGAAAACTCATGTGACTTTAGTAGCAGAAAGTACTTATAACAGAAAATTGCAATTCTAAACGCTGGTGAGGTACAACTACTTCGGCTCCCACATTTGCTAAAACTATGCCACAGCCTATAGAGATTCTCTGGATTTTAGAAATATCATTTAATTCCCCTCCTTCTCAGCTGCTTCCAGAGAGCAAGTTGACAAGAACAGCACTAGTTAACATGACTGCCTAATTTCTTCTTGGTAATCTGCTTTAATTGTCAGAGCATATGACTAGGGTACAGAAGCTGCAATGACTTGTCAGTCCACATATGCTCTCCCTACCCCCATAAATTTGTGACATAGACTTCCAGGCCATGTGGATTTTGGAATTCTACATAATCCAGCAATTTTGCACCCAAGGTATGAACTATAGATCAGAGATCAACCTAATCATTTGGAACTTCAGGGAACCAAAAAGAAAACTTCTCACCTCTAAATCATCACGCTATGCTGTTTTTAAAATTGGCAATAAGAAATCTTTAGAAATCTAAGAATTTGTTAATAACAGATCCTAAATCTGAATCTTAGAATTGAGACAGTTTAGGAACTGGGGTTTAATTATGTCTAGTTTTGTTAATAATACAAGTTTAAATCACATGTAATTACCATTTTTATAGATTAAAAAGGTCAAATGTTGGCATTTTTAACTACTTAAAATCAGAACATAATAAGAAATTTCCTTGAAACAGCTACGTTCTAGACATTCTATTAGACACATATTTTGTATTATATTAGAGCTTCACAAAACCCTGCAAGGTAGGTAGTATTATTATTCCCATTTCTGGAGGAAAAAAGTATGTAATTTGACAAAGTTGACATTACTGTTAGGTTTTGGTTTAAACCTATGTTCTTTTCATTGTGCTGTGCTGCTTTCTTAGATTATTTCAAGGGTAATCTTTTAACTTCTAGCAGACGAATTCTCTTTAAAATATCCCTAAAGTTTAGTCAAGTAGCCTCTCATTAGACATGCCAATGTTTAACCCTCCATTGAACACTCACCACCTTTAGATACTACCCATTTCAATTTTCTATAGCTTTGTCATAAAACTTTTATTTCTATTATCAAAATCTGTCTCCCTGTAGCCTCTACTTCAGAACCCTGTTTCTGTACCGTGGGACAAGCCAGAACAAGTCTAATTTCTTATAAAAACTGTAATCTTTGAAATATATGAAGGTAACGGTGGATTGCCACGCTTCAACATTCCTAATTCTTAAAAACATTCCTGTATTAGACAAATTGTTCTTTGTCCAATCATGGTTTATTGCATAATTAAAAAAAAAGAACAGGGGGAGTTCTCGCCGTGGCTTAGTGGTTAACGTATCCGACTAGGAACTATGAGGTTGTAGGTTCGATCCCTGGCCTCACTCAGTGGGTTAAGGATCCGGCGTTGCCACGAGCTGTGGTGTGGGTTGCAGACACGGCTCAGATCCCGCGTTGCTGTGGCTGTGGTGAAGGCCGGCAGCTACAGCTCCTGTTAGACCCCTAGCCTGGGAACCTCCATATGCCGCGGGTGCAGCGCTACATAAAGGCAAAAAGACATAAAAAAATGATGTTCCTTTACTAACTGGAGAATGTGGTTTCCGTTACCTGCTTTTCTAGGGGGAAATAGTTTACTGGAATACAATTAATGAGAAAGATATTGATGCAAGCAAGAACTGAGCTTGTACATATTTGCTTTTTTAAAAATTCAGAATAAATGCAAATGTGCCTGCAAATAAGATATTCTCAAATGCTGCCAAGATTGGCATCTTGGAATAAGATATGTATCTGTACTGTTTATTGATTAGGATATGATTGTAGTTGTTGAGGCATCAAATAAATGTAAAAGATGAGGATAAGACTGCTCTTATAATGCGTAACTTGTATGGTACAGCATCAGCAATATCATTTTGAAAAGTCTTTTCCACACTTGTTTCACAGTTAAGGCATATCATATTGATAGGCCCAGGACTGAGGGAACTGTACAGCTTGGGGCCAAAGTATGACATAGTTTGGTAAAGGGAGCAAACTGAGAATGGAAATGAGAAGGTAGTCTTCAAAGATAGAGGAAAGGAAAAATCTTCTCGATGGGCAGAGCTGAGAGCAGTGCATCTAAACATCCTTTTATTGTGCAATAGAAAGTGACCCCAGATGAGGACAGATAAAGACTTGTGGGCCATGGACTTGGAAAGAAAAGGACTAGAAAATTAGAGGCAAGGAGATGTGAGGAGCAGAATGTGAATGGACATAAAAGTCCATTATGGCAGAAGTGTGAAGATTTATGTGTTACATGTTAATGGCCACCAGAAAACATCTACTACTAAAGAGGCATTAAACAACTGAGTTGACAAAATGATTTGCCTGATTGATGTCAGCCATTCTTCGTCATTGGCCACCCCAGAACCAGCATGTGGGTGCACGAATGGAATGGCTCTAGAGGTTGGGATAGAAGCTGTGTATGAGACCACTGGCATGGACCCACATTGAAAAATCAGGTGTAATTACTGCTGCCTCTGAATCGCAACACTGAGTCTCTAGAATGATATTATTCCTCAGTGGGGCAAGTGGTTACTTCCTAGCAAATTGGTTATCTTGGGCCCTTTCTATCCTAGAAAGGTCAGTGGTTCATGATCACAGGGATAGATAGCTGTTCCAAGTATAGGTTTGCCTTTTCTGCCTACAGAATCTCAGCCAGCACTATCTGGGGACTTACAGAATGCCTTGGATCCTAGATAACATAGCATGGATCCTAGACAATGTAGCATCCTACCAGGGAACCAGTTCAAAACAAAGGAGTTATAAGACATAACCAAGGGATCCACTGTTTTCACGTTATCCATTTGCCACACCATCCAGAAGCAGCCAGCCTCAGAGAGTGTTGGAATAGCCTTCTCAAGTCACAGTTTAAGCTTCAGGCCAGAGGTCATCCTCTGCAAGGATAGGCTTTCATCCTTCAAGATGTCATCTATACATTAAGTCAGAACCTTCTACATGGTACTGTGTTCCCAATAGCAAGAATGCATGGATCTAGGAACCAAGGACTGGAAGCAAGATTGGCTTTTTATCCCTCCCAGTGACACACTGGGGGTTTTTATGCTTTCCGCAGCTATGAACTCTGCAAGGTTAGAGATATTGTCCTGAGAGAGATAACAGTCTTTTCAGGGAACAAAGAAAGTTTCTCATTGAACTATTAGCTATGGCTACCACTGATACAACATGGACAAGCAGGCCAGAGGAAGAGTGACTGTGGAAGGTTCACTGGCAGGACCCACATTGAAAAATCAGGTGTAATTAACAGGAGGAGACAGGGCTGCTTCACACAACAGGATCAGAGAGGAATATGTGTGGAACCCAGGTGATCTATTTGGTCATGAACTGATACCTCCTTGCCCCACTGTAATGGTTAACACCCATGTGCAACAACCTGGTGCCAAAAACACATGACTGCCAAAGGTCGAGACACTTCAAGGCACCAGGTAAGGCACTTACACAGTCCAAGGTGTAGCTGAGGGAGAGGAGAAATTAGGAGCATAATAGAGGGTACTAGTTCCATCCCCGAGACCAACTGCAATGATGAGAACTCTCATTCATCCTATTAGCTTCCCTGTAAGTTGCCCCTCGTGAAGAGAGGTCGATGGGGACATAGAGGAATTTTACACAAATCTAAGTGGAGAAATAGATCCGTGTGGTATGTGGGGTGGGCTGTGATGCACAGATCTCCTGCTGAGGGGAGCATGGTTGACTGCTGGTCCCAGTTTCTGCTCATCTGGATCCATTACAGGGTTCACACTGAGGCCACACTCCCAAAGGGTCTCAGCCAACCAGTTCCTACCAGATACAGAACTCCTATAACCGACCATCTGAGTTTGAAAATTCCCCAAGTCCTCAAGTATGGCTAAAACTTTGATAGAATTACATTTCTTTTCTAAAAATATTATTATCAAAATATAGCTGATTTGCAACATTATGTTAGTTTCAGGTGTACAAATGTACACCTGTATTCTTTTTAAGGTACTTTTCCATTATAGATTATTACAAGACATTGAGTATCATTCCCTGTGCTGTACAGTAGGTCCTTGTTGATTATCTGTTTTACATTTAGTGCGGTGTATATTTTAATCCCAAACTCCTAATTTCTCCCTTCCTCCCCTTTCCACTTTGGTGAATATTAAGTTTATTTCTGAAGTCTGTGAGTCTGTTTCTGTTTTATAAATAATTCCATTTGTATCCTTTTTTTAGATTCCATGTATAAGTGATATCAGAATTATATTTCAATCTGACTCTTTCTACCTAGTTCTCCTTCCTTCCCCACCATCCTTCACAGGTGTAACACCTGCAACATAATCTGATGCTCTCCCCACCCTCTCCTGCTCCTTCTCCTTTATCCTTTGTAAGTTCTTCAGGGAATAAATTCCCCTGCCGGTCTAGTCTCACCTTGGTGACTGCTTCTCAGAAGACCCAAACTAGCTTGGGCACCACAACCACTGCAGCATCTTTCACCACCATCTCTGACCAGAAGTGGGCAGTATCACAGTGTTACACCAATGCTAGTACTCTGTCCCTTCCTGCCAATGATAGGAACCATAGATCCTTCTCCAAAGAGAACCAAGAACCCGTTTTCCACTTAATATCTTCCTAGTCTGAGGGAGTTCAGCATGGGAGGTGGAAAGTAAGATTAAATAGTTAAACTGGTTTTACATCTAAATTTTCAGCCCAAGTAAATTCTTTTGTATCTGCACTCTGTATCAGCATGTCCATCCTCTTCTATCACCCAGCTTGTAGGTCATCAGTAAGTATTTCTTGTACTGCTTCTCATGTCATCAGTCAAGGGCTTTAAAGTACTCAAGGTATATGTCAGGTGACTCCACGCCCTTCATTATTTTTTCCATAGGAGAACAGCAGACTCCTACATTGTGCTCTGTCTACTTGCTTCCAATCTGTCCCCCATTTTGGAGCTCCTCCCAGGTACCCAGTGCTTTGCCTCACTTTCTTTTTTCAGCATGTAAATCATACGGAATTAGAGCAGAATGCTTAAATCCTGGTTCTGACACTTATCCTGAAAACATAGGCCAAAATCCCTGAGCCTACCATCCTCATTGCTAAATGGAAGTGATGACATTTCCCTTAGGTGATTATTATAAGTATTAAGTAAAATAACAATTATAAGTTGTAAAAGGACGCATGAATATTACTCATCATTATGTATTCTCCCCATTCAGATAGATCCTAAACCACAAACATTTCCCAGTTTGACTAGATGGAGATCAGTTTCCTCGATTTCCTTGTTTTCCACTCTGAACATGAATTTACTCTCATTCTCTATGTGACTATAAGCACAAAAATGCACATCTCTCTGGAAGCACCCAAGACTGCTTCACTAGTCTTTTGTTATCTGTCTGAATTAGTGTTTTCTGTTAGATTTTATAATCTCTTAAAGGGAAAAAAACCCTCAAATGAATAATGATTTTGACATACATCTAACTCAGTGATCTGCACAATTAAGCCCAAAATGCATGCTTAAAATGATAATTGTGGTAAGTTGTATTGAGGTAAAAATATTCACTGCCCCTCCCTTCTGGGTCTTCCCAGTGAAGCCCCTCCCGGTGACAGGATTATATTTCCTAAGGTGTTGGCTTGGTCACGTGACTCACTTTGTACATTGATACATCAATACAAGTGGCATAACCCACTTCCAAGCAGAAACTTTAAGAACCATTGTGTGGTCCACCGTTGCTCTCCCCCTTTGACATCAGAAAGCCAGTGTTCCATGTAGGGGCTTCTCCTTCAACTTGTAAATCCAGTAAAGAGGACCCATGGCAGGCATATCATGTGAAAGAGAGATAATCCTTTGGTGTTGCAAAGAGATTTTGCACTTGATTAATCCTAAAATTCACCTAAGCCCACCTAAGCTGGCTGATCCAATCATGATAGCACGTTGTCTAAGTGCACTGTTCAACTTCTGTGTGTGTCAGTCCAGAAAGTGGAGTGTGCAAGAAGAGCATGTGTCTTTATATTCTGTTTATTAACTGGACCCTTTTCTTTGAAGCTTAGACTTTTGGAAACCATATTTAAGAAGTCCTAGGACTATTTGTGCTTTTCACTCTGATATGTATCTCCTCTTTGTTACCAGCCCACAGAGACTGCTGCCTGAGGGGCTAACTGGAAAGTATTAGTGGAAAACAAACAAATCTCAAATTATTATGTAGCCATCCTTTTAAAAATATGAAGTAATATAAAGTGAGAAAAGAATGCACAATGTACTGAAATCAGATCGGTGTGATATTTTGCTTACCATGAGCAATGCTCATTCTTAAAACCATAAGCATTCTCAGTTTATGACTGCAGACATGAAAACAATATTCTTAGATCTTTCTCTACTTTTATTTCTGAAAACTAAAATATGCTTGTAATTGCCATTATTCTACAATTTTATACAAAATGAAACTAGAGTGAAACATATGGGTGAAAAAAAGAAAGTTTCTTTTGTTGCCAGATATCTTCTCTATATAACATCTGGACATACAGAACATCTGCATGACTGACAATCTTTCAACTTTTCATCTGGATCCTTGGCAGACATGGAGAAAATATTTTCTTTCTAAATCTAGTTCTTATTCTTATGCAATGCTATTCTGATAGAATATTTGTTAATATTTCTATCATCTTATTTTATCAAGTAAAATATGAGCAATTTTGGAGCAAAACAGTAATTAATGTAATGGTGCATGCCTATATACAAGCTCTGATCATTAAAATGGAAAAAAAAAATTGGTGAATTCTTTCTCCATAGCAATCAATCTATTCCAAGTGAAATTAACAATAGAATATATCAAAGCACTCACTCCACGTTCACTGGTCTCTGTTGTGTATGCCCTTGATGTTAGATGAGAGAATTCTATTCTTTGGCCAGATGCTGATATAGTCCTATAACATCTGCATGAATGTCTGCTTGGCACTTAGGGTAAGAGGGGAAATGTGATTGGACTCTTGAGGTTATGGAACACGGAGACAAGCATCATAATCATCCTTTGCAAAAACTCCAAGGGGCTCAGTTACATGTTTTTCCCTTGTCAACATCTGTCAAGAACCACATGTCAATTACTGCTCCATCTTTTCTTAGGTAATAAAGGAACAGAGAATTCCCTAATGAACAGTCTTTATCTTTCCAACAATATGCCCCAGGCCTTTGCTTTTGGATGTAACCCTCATAAATTTTTGTCATTTTCTACTTACAGATATCTTGGCAGAAAAAGAGGCCTGAATGGAAGTAAAAGATGTTACTTTTAGTACCGAGTGTCGGTTTCAGGATATCTAATACAAAGAAAGGCAGGGTAAATTTAACTGAGCTATTTTACCTTCCTAGAGCCATCCTTACGTTTTGCTGATAAGATCACCTAACAGCTGATTTCTATTCAGTCTCATTCTTTCATGCTGGTACAATTTTATCTTGTTTTATTTTGTATCTTATTTATTGGGCTGCACAGGTGTGTGTGTGTGTGTGTGTGTGTGTGCGCGCACGCGCGTGCGTGTGCACTGTACCTAGTAAAAACCCCTTCTAAAGTAGTAAACATGTAAGTTGTAATGCCCACTGTATGCCTAGGGTAGGATTCTGTAGCACCTATGCTTCAACATTGGTGGTATAAGAGCCAAGATACTGTTAACATATGTCTCAGGCAATTTTGTTTTTCTTCTAAGGGACAGCCAAAAAAAAAAATGGACAGAGATCTTATTTTAATAGAATCTTTTCATAACAACTGTTAATTTGTTGAAAAATGTTGTCATCATTTGCCCTAAATTCCAAATGTACCATTTGTAATGGCTTTTTAGACACAAATCAGTAGAAAGTCTCCAGATTTCAGCTCAGACAGTAGGTGAGCAACTGAGATTAAGTGAGCACAGAAGCATAGAACTTGGAAAGAGATGTCAGTGCATTGCCAAAGTTTCTCTGGTAAGAAAATGATTGGAAAGAGTTATCAAATTTCCCTGGTGGGGAGCGTAAAATGCTTGTGTCCTGAGTGTTCCAGGCTGCTTTTTCTCCCCCCCCCCAAATTTTACAGGTTATGATTTCTCTATATTCCATCAATTGACATTTTTGAAACCCATTGTGTTGCACAGTATACTCTTAGGTGCTAAAAGCCAATTGCAAAACCAAGAAGACCCAGATCTTGCCTTCAGGAGTTTCACTGGGGTAACAGTACCAGACACACACAAAGAAGGCAGTGTGGATTATAGATAGCCACAAACTCTTTGTTGCTCCTCCCACCAAGGAGTGAAGTCTCTTTCCTTACTGTTTTAGTCTGAGCAGTTCTCATGGCTTCCTTTTTTTTTTTTTAGGGCCGCACCTGAGGCATATGGAAGCTCCCAGGCTAGAGGTTGAATTGGAGCTACAGCTGTCGCCTATGCCACAGCCACAGCAAAGCAGGATCTGAGCCCTGTCTGTGACCTACTCCACAGCTCACACCAATGCTGGATCCTTAACCCACTGAATGAGGCCAGGTATCGAACCCTCATCCTCATGGATACTAGTCAGATTTGTTTTTGCTGAGTCATGATGGGAACTCTTCATGTCCTCTTTTACTAACAGTATGCGGCAGAAGTGATGCTGAGTCAGTTCTAGGCTAATCCTTGAGAGGATTGGAAGCCATTGTTTTCTCCCTTTTGGAAAACAGCTCCCAGGCTGTAAGAATGTTTGGTTTATCCTGTTAGAAAGAGGCCATGTAGAGAGGTCCCAGAGGGGGAAAAAACATTGAGAGTGAGGTCACATAAAGAGAATTGGGGCACCAGAGCAGACAGTACCAGGTCCCCAGGAATGTAAGAGAGGCCTTCTCTGGCCTTCTGGCCACCCCACCCACTAGTTAGGTGCAGCTGGGAGACTCCAGCAAATACCAAGTGGAACAGAAGAACCATCTAGTCAACCTACAGAATCGTGAGAAAGAGCAAATTATTCTTGTTGTAAATCCTAACATTGGGGGAGTATTTGTTACACAGCCATAGTTAACTAATACAACTTATAAATCTACATACATACCAAACTTTGCAGAGAACCATATAGAAGCATGTTAGACACTAGCCTATAGCCATTAGTCACATTATTTCCCATGTTCTCTTTGACAAATATACTAACTCAGTAATCTGTAATGTCCTCTTGTCTATAGAGACAGACACTCTGTTTCAGAGAATAAGCCACCAACCCATTCTGGTCATCAGTTAGCCCTTTCGGTATGACTGGAGACCTCAGTTCTCCGATGGTAAAAGCATGCTATGCTTTTTTTTAGTAGAAGCCTCCTTGCAATGTTAACTATTTCCAAGTGATAATTTTACTGATAATTTGGAAACAAAAACCACTCAGAAAACATCATCATGAAGGCCAACATGCATCAAACACTATGTGGCAGCAGTATGCTAATTACTTTACATATATTACACTTAATTCTTCTACTAATCTCATATCATTGGAATCATTTTATCCCATTTTTTTAATGGCCACACCCATGGCACATGGGAATTCCTGGGCCAGGATTGAATCTGAGCCACAGCTGCGGCCTACGCCACAGCTAAGGCAATGCCAGATCTTTTAACCTGCCGCGCAGGGCCAGGGATTGAACCCATGCCTCAAAGCAACCTGAGCCATTGCAGTCAGATTCCTTACCCACTGTGCCATGCAGTAACTCCATACTTACTTTTAAAAATGAAAAAATTGAAGCAAAGATACTAGGAAATTTACCTCGGTCACACGCAAGGAAGTACATAACCTAGATTTGTAAGCACATAGTCTGGCCAGAGCCTGCCTTCCCAATACGATAACATGGAGCACAGGCTCCTAGCCCCTGACCTGCTAACCTGGAGCAGTTGGCACCTGGGGCAGTAGATGCCAACCTGGGAAACAGAAGTATTCTAGCTCCAGAACAGGCACATGACATTCCTGAACACTTTTCCTACATACATTCCAAGATGGGGCATTATATTATGTCAAAAGAGAAATGAGGCTGGAAAGACGTGTGCCATGTTCTTCAGGCTTTTTTTGTTCTTCAGGTTCTGAAGAGCACACATACCAGAATCTCAAAGAAATTATATGATTTATAGAGGTCAATGCACATTTCTTCTTTCTAAAATAGACATGGAATTTCATCTTTGGTCTGGCTATTCATCCAAAAGCTATGCTTTCCTTTGTCTTTGGTCTAGGTCTTTAGAAGATAAAACAACCACCTTCACTGTCATCTCTGACATCCCAGGACTTGTGTGTGACCAGTGATTGCCACAAAGTTACCATCACATATAAATGTTTTAGCAACATCAGTAATATAAAGAAAGCAACAAAGCATATCGCTTGGAATATTGTTCATATGTGAATATTCACTTCCAAATGTACATAATCATTCTAGAGGCAAATTTGAGTCCAGATCTCTTTGTGGGATTGTCATTGTGGTGGTTCTTCTATCATTCACTTGCAAAATCAGTGTACAGGTAGTTTTGCCTTAATGCAACCCAAGTATTCCTGAATAAAGAAAAGCATACTCAAATCTGCAAAACCACACCCTAAAGACATTAGAGTTTATGGGCAAATTATCAGGGTCAAGCCACTCAAAACATATGCAACTTCCACTCAAAACATACAAAACTTTATAATGGTGAGCTGAGGAAAAGAATGATATTTCTAATAAAAATACAGCACAGTTTGGACAAACGATTGTGTAGCTAATAAATAAATACTACAGTATAAATAGGTCCTCACATTAAAAAAAAACAAATAATAAAGAACAACTAGGGAATGTTGGGGCTTGTACAAGGGTTGGGGCTGCTGAGTAGTGGAGACAAGCTAAGAGCACAAAGGTCAGAGAGAACCACGCTGTGAGCACCTCAGGAGAGCATGAGGCCAGGTGGCACAAAGGGAGGACTGTGGATGGGTGGGCACCACTCAGCCCAGCTCAGGATGTCCAGCTGTCTTAGTGCACCTGGCACTCAGCTGCTGTTACACACTGTACAAAAAGCCAGTGTGCTAGGGAAAAAAAATCACATGTGAACCAATGTGACCTCCCAGTTAATATCAGTCCCTGATGCCACTTACACATGAGCTGAATCATGCTGCAGAAACACACGTTAAAGCAGAAAAACTGTCAAGAACAGTAAAAATGATGATTCTGGAAGCTATTGATTATGTACAAAAATAATGCCTAAAAACTTTCAACTAGTTAAATAAAGGGGAAAACAGATAATAGATAATCTGACTTATAAGAGAGGATATATTAGCTAGTTTATAAAATGTACTATATCAAATTCTGATCCATAAATGTTAATAGAAATATAAATAGTAACATGAGGATAATGAGACATGAAAAAAGTTGTAAATAAAATCGTGTACCCTCAAATATTTTGCTTCTCTACCAGCTTCAGTCTGGTCATCACATTTAGAATCATCCTATGCACTAGAGATGCTAAGGGACTAATGATTTTGTATTGTCTGTCAAACTTTTAGAAAATTGACCACTAAACTTTTACAATACATTTTTCTAACAAATGTTGATAAGATGTCACATTTATTACCATTTCTCAGAAGTTTCTACTAATATGGTGGTGATATTCAGTTGTGACTCAATTCCAACCTAATATTGATTTTAATACTCAGCCATATAACACCTTGACTTACCTCTATCTTTAATGAAGAAAATGATTAGAATGACATACAAACACTTCCTTATGAATAATAAAACAATTTGACTGCTCTGAAGTTATACTGTCTAAGACCGTATGGCTATTTTCCTTTTAGGGAAATATTTTCCCTTTAAGAGGTAGTATGAGGATTTCCCTTTGTGGCTCAGCAAAAACAAATCTGACTTGTATCCATGAGATGCAGGTTCGCTCCCTGGCCTTGCTCAGTCGGTTAAGGATCCAGCATTGCCATGAGCTGTTGTGGTAGGTCATTTGCAGATGTGGCTTGGATCTAGCATTGCTGTGGCTGTGGTATAGGCCAGCAGCTGCAGCTGCAGCTCCAATTTGACCCCTAGCCTGGGAACTTCCACATGCCATGGGTGTGGCCCTAAGAAGACAAGAAAAAAAGGGAAAAGGTAGTAGGAAGTTTTGATCAAGTTTATTGGCTCTGGCGAAAGAATACCTGGATTGAAATTTATTTCCATACATAGCTTTACTAAACAGTGAGTGTGGGTCTGGGGTAAATTATTTTATATTCTCTAAACTTCAGTATCCTGATCTATAGAACATAGATGATAATGAAAGTAGCCACTCATGAAAAAAAGTACCCAGAAGATAAAAATTAAATGGGATAAAACACGTGAAAGCACTCAGCACATGGTAAACACATAATTCTATTAGATAATATTATTGGACATATTTGGTATGTCCCCTTCCCCTCACCCCTTCATAAGCCAAATTTGAACCCCGAGAAACACTAACCAGTCATTGA
The DNA here is from genome assembly GCA_004024745.2 of Catagonus wagneri. Lineage (NCBI taxonomy): Eukaryota > Metazoa > Chordata > Mammalia > Artiodactyla > Tayassuidae > Catagonus > Catagonus wagneri. The sequence goes on along the minus strand of PVHT020000141.1, from coordinate 34,389,389 downwards.
TGGGGGTGGTCTGGGTCCCCATTTATCTAGAGATAGAATTTATATTAAGGTATAATTTCTTTCAGGATTAATAAAAATTCCACCACTCACAATTCCTCAACAGAAAGACATGCATTTTTAATGAGAGCAGTCTAGGAAGAAAGCCCATTTGCAAGCAGGGTGCCACAAAATGGTAGAAACTATTCACCTCCATGTAAAAACCAAGCTGTTTATCTTCCAGCTATTCACAAGACAGTGCTAAATGCTCAGTGTAAGTTAAACAGTGCATCCTGTAGATGAAGGTGGCAGATACATTCTGATAAAAACATATTTTCATGCTGTCATATCCAGACCCCACAAAAAGAAAGAGTGGATCTTCTTCAGATAGAATAATTAAAGACTGAGAGGATTTTAAAAATAAAAGTCATCTTGTGAGCTATATTATTCTTCCTTACTGTGCTTATCTATGGGTACAATATTGATTTCTTATTTACAAATTTTTTTTAAAGAGGAGATTACATAATTCTATGATACCAAATTTCCTATACTAACCTTTGGGGTACAAAGACTAACATTTTCTTCTAATTTTTATAGTCATACAAATTTTTATTGTTACAAATGCATAAGAACTAATTTCCACTTGGTGATACATCTAATAAGGCACCAGTGATACATCTAATAAGGCACCTAGTGAAGAAAATAAATATATGACATGAAATTAGAAAAGCTCCAGAGAATCTGGACATCAAGGTTGAAAACCTCAAGTGATAACTGCCTTAACTTCCCTCTCCAGGGTTTTCCACAGCAAATTTCACAGACACTTTCAGACTGTAATGATTTCAAAGGAAAATCAGCCACTGTCTTTCCTATATCCTGTGATAAGCTGTAACTCTCAGGAAGACAAGAATTTGATCATACAGTGGGAACGGGCAGAAACATTTTTTCAGTTTCTTACTACCAAACAAGATGGAGTTATACTCACTCCCTGGAAAGACCCTCTGGAGCAAAACTCACCTTTCAGTCTGGTTGGTTTATACGTTTTTAACAAGCTGTCCTGAAGATGGCGCCACGTGCTTAGCTTTGCTACAACCTGAAGCATTTCCGTGATTTCGTTTGAAACCAAGTCCCTCATAGCTACACAGATTTACAAAACGATCTGTAGCAAATGCTACCTTGAAATGATATTCCTGTAGTCAATTATAACGATTAATCTAAGTTTCCCAAGGAGTAAACTGATTAATTCACCTCTACATTTTTAGTTAGGAAAAAAGAGTTACAGGGAAAAATACAGCAAATTCTATTTGGGTTTAGATCAATGACATTTTCTGAAAACCAAAGTCTATCTCTGACCTTGTTTCTTCTCTTTCGTCCCCCATTTACAGCCAAGGGCACCATCATCTATCAAGTTGCCAGAGTCAGAAACTTGAACGGCATTTTTGATCCTTCTCTCCACTTTAAACTTTCCCACCAGCAATGCCACGTCCAATCAGTCACCCAGTCCTATCTATTTTAGTCCATAAGCATCTTTCAAGTGTGCCCTGTCTCTCCATTCCTTCTGCTAGCAAAGCCCAAAGTGCCATCACCACCTCTTTCCTGTGCCAGTGCAGGAGTGTGTTAGCTTTCCCTCTACCACAGCTTCTCCATCTGCTCTCCACTCTTTATCCAGTCATCTTTCAAAAGGCCTCCTTCAAAAGGCCAATCATATCATCCCCCTGTTTAAAATTGTCCATAGCTCCCTACTGCTGTCAGGTAAAATTCAAACTCTTATATAGCCTACAACACTTTTTATAATCTAGTTGCCCCTTCACTGCCTCCCTTCTCCAGTTTCACTGTTTCTGTCCCACTTGTTCTTTTGCCTTAGCTATAATATATTTCTTTTCAGTTCTTATTTTGTTCACCTCAGGGCTCTTTATTGCTTCTGCTCCTGCTTGTGCTGCCAGGAACAGCTCACACCCAGAGGCATAGCCTCCATCCAACTTGTGCTCATCCTGTAGGTCTCAGCATACACAGCCTTTCCTGGTGGAAGAGACCAATTCTGCACCTTAGGACCCAGGACTCCATGAGTCCATAACACCTTGTGCTTTCTTACCTTCAATAGTTATCTCATTATATCATCATTATCCATATATTTTCCCCATAGTCTATAAGTGCTGAGTAAGCAGGAACTATGTGTGTCCCTAAGCAACATTCTTACAATGACTTACAAGGTCTTGCATCATCTCCCTCTGTCACTTTACCTTCTACCCTGATCACCTGCGGTTCTCCCTCATTCCTTTGCTTCCACCTCCTTGCTTATTGCTCTAACTCAGTTCCCTCAGTTTGGCCTCTGTACTGATGCTCTGACTTTGCAGACATCACCCTGTCGCAAGGCTTTCACACTTGCTGCACCTTCTACCTAGAATTCAGTTCTTCTAATTTTCTGTGTGGCTTTCTCCCTCACTTCCTTCAGACTTTTTTTTTTAAATAGTGCTTTTTATTTTTTTCCATTATAGCCAGTTTACAGTGTTCTGTCAATTTTCTACTGTTTAGCAAGTTCACCCAGTTACACATACATGTACATATTCTTTTTTCTCCCATCATCATGCTCCATCATATTCAAAGGCCACATTCTCAATGGAGTCTTCTCTGACCACCCAGGCTATCACACACCCAGCCCCCAACATTCCAGCCCCTCTCCCGGCTTTATTGTCCTCTTTAGCTGTTATCACTGTCTAATATACTTCCATGGTTTATTACCCACCTCTCTCCACTAGGATGTAGCTCCACGAGTGACTTTTGTCTCTCTGGTTCTCTGCTATATCTCCAGCACATGAGTTATGCCTAGCACAGGATAGTCAATGGAACTCTTCATTTTAGTCCTGCCCTTGTGATTCCATAAACTTTTCATCTGTTTTGGTACTAAGCCATTCTAATTTATGGGTGGGGAGAATTTTGTCTACACCTGAAAAACCTTCCCTCTTCCTGACCGCTTTAGCTTCCTATTTTCCTATGTCTTTTTGGCGGTAGATGGAGAAGTAATAACTAAAAATACATATTCCCATGAAACTATGAAAGTTGAAATTTGCCGAGGTCTTTAAGTTTCAGTTCTTTCCAAATAATAAATCTCTTGAAAACTGGGGGAATGTTTGGTGTGAGACCAGCACTCCAGGCCGGAATAAGCTACTTAGTCCTTAGCTACTAGTTAAAAACATTTCCTCCTGGGCAACTCCATGGGTGATGGTTCCTTATCTTTCTGTTAATGGGTGAGACATTCAGAGAAAAACTCTGATTCCCTGTGCCACTGGGGCACATGCTGAAGATTTTTATGTTGAAACCCATGAATTTGCCTGGCTAACCAGCCAGCCTGATAATTTGGGTAGAAATATGAGATTTCTAAGGCCAAACCAGCTGTGCAGTTAGATGGAGCCCAATTTCCTGAGCAGGAAATGGCAAAGAAGATCCAGAACCAGGTTAAATGACTGCAATATGGGTACATAGTCATTTTGTAAAAATTCAGTACCTTGCCATGATCAGCAACTCCAGGGGAAAACAGTACTCACTCTCACAATATGTAAGGCTGATTCATGGCTAATGATTTATCATGGATGTTTGATTCAGCTTCCGTTTTCAGAGTTTTAAGATGAGCAAACAGATGCTCATCACCCTCTAATTTCAAGGGAATATCACATTGCAAATGCAATTAAGCATAGTTTCTATATGAACATGTGAAATATTGTTACAGAGAAAACTGAGAATGATCATTTATAACACAAAATAGGAATGGAAGAAAATATACCAAATTTGAATTTTTGACAGAAGACAAAGATTCTAGTTAATTAAAGCCAAAGGAAAGGAGAAAAATCCAATGCTATATTTGACTGAGAGCATAAGCAACACGATTTGAAAAAGCAGTTCATGCTATTTCTCCATTACAAAATAGCCAGAAAGAAGGAAATCATGTGGTTAAAAAGGGAAAAGGGAGCTGAAGCAGCTGCTATTTAGTTAGGCATTCAAACAAAGTGTGGATTTGGGTAACAATTAGACGGTAAATGGTCAAGATAAAGTTTGAGGAAAGAAGCAAGTGAATGCCAGTCATCAGTTGCCTATCCCTAGAGTGACATTAAACAAAAGAAAATGAAAGTCCACGTGGTAATTTAATTAAAACAGGCATCCAGAACAACAGCAATGGAGGAGAAAGAGAGAGAGACGTGAAACTAGAAAAGAATTTCCAGAATTCAGAGAGATGTACAGGTATGGTCAGGGTTCAGAAGAAAGAATGGAAAAAGTGGCCAAGGAATGAATAAAATTATGTAAACTAAGCTTTATAGGTGTCTTCTTTTCCAAAAGGTTCATCATTAAAATTTGTTAAAGGGATTATATTTTCATAGATTCTTCAAATTAACAGAAAGATGAAGACCAAGCATAACAGAATAGACCTTCCGAAAAGGAAATGTTCCTTAAAATTCCAGAAGAGCTTCTGTTCTACAGATGCCTAAATGATAAAACTAGGACTATGATTAATGATAGGGAAATCTACAGCCATTCCTATTTGGTCTTGGAAGTGATTACTGTATACCTTGATCAGAAAAAAAGGTAGCATATATGAGTCCCGGACTTGGTTCAAAGACAAGCTGCTTGGAAAGAAGTAGTAAATCCTGAAAAAAAAAATCTGTCTGATCCCATGTTGGAAAACCTCTCCCTTATATTGATAACTACTAAACAATTTTTAAGCCCATGGTGGTACCTAAAATAAAACACTCTGACCTACTTCCACCATGTGGAGTCCAAAAATATGAAAAAGAGAAATTAACTTTCTCCACTGCTATGGCTCTGATTACTACTTTGGCTCAGGTTTGATCCCTGGCCCAGAAACTTCTGTATGCCATAGGCACAGCCAAAAAAAAAAAAAAAAAAAAAAAAAAAAAACCAGCAACAACAACAACAACAAAAAAATCAAGAAATGTTAAAAAAAAAAAGAAATTGACTTTCTCAAAATATGTTCCACTGAGTGCTGTTGTCTGGGCATACACATTGGGGATTTCTGGGTTAACCAATTAAAGAAGGTTTTGTTACTGTTAGGGAAGCAATATGCTGTGGTCTTTGGGCATCCCTTTATATTCTTGCTGGTTATGCCAACATTGTAAGATCCTGATTGTTTCTTTCCTGGGGCAGCTGTCATGGTTGTGTTGCATTGGGCAGCTTTGTAGCTGGCAACTTTAAGGAATGAGGTAGTTTCCCTCTGGGAAAGGAACAGACTTGCTAGAAAAGAGGTAGACTCTCCAAGTTCAGAGGTGAATTCTTCGGCTATAACACAAATCCATTGATAGGTCCCCCTGTGTTTCCTTGTGTGCTTTGGGGGACAAGGCGAACAAAGGCAAACATGTTCTTCATGTTACTTGTAAGAAAGTTCCTCACCTCTGACCCAGGAATCTCATGTCTTCTCCCAGCATCTCTGAAAAGGGGATAGGTTATCTCATGAGTTTGAAAGGGAGGTAAAATCCCTGACCCTGACACTTACCATAGGATTTCTTAGGACATTCATTCTACTAAAGTCACTGTGATCCTCCAAGGAGATGGCATGACATAAATCATTCCCCAAACTTATTTGATTATGCAAATTAATTCTCCTGTATAACAATGAAAAGAACTAAGATTTTGCCACACATACCTTGGAAAACCCTATTTTATTTATTTATTTATTTATTTATTTATTTATTTATTTATTTTTGTCCTTTTATTCTTTTATGGCCGCACCCACGGCATATGGAGGTTGCCAGGCTAGGGGTCTAATTAGAGCTGTAGCCGCAGGTCTACATCACAGCCATGGATCCGAGCCGCGTCTGCAACCTACACCACAGCTCATGGCAATGCCAGATCCTTAATCCACTGAGCAAGACCAGGGATCGAACCCACAGCCTCATGGTTCCTAGTCAGATTCTTTTCCGCTGCACCATGACAGGAACTCCGGGAAACGCTATTTTAAGAACACAGATGCTGGTCTTTATAAAATACAGACAGGACACAGACTCTGATTACTCTCTTCCTGGGCCATTTGTCATGGTTATGTTGCAGTGAGCAACTTGCAGCAGGCAATCCCGAGGTAAGGGGGTAAAGGCTCGCTCTGGGACAAGAGCAGACCTGCTAGAGAAAAGACTGAGTTCCCATTCTCAGAGGAAATTCCTTGACTGCAGAGACTTGCCTTCCCAGATGCATCTCTTTCAATGGCCTGCTATGCTACCCACAGTTCCCAACATCTGAATTATCCCTTTAGAAAAATGAATCTTTTTCCAGAAAATGCAAACATATTACCTGAAAGTGTTCTACATGAATGTATTAATGCTTTAACATAAATTAATACCTTAACACAGAGGAGATTTGAAGAGAGCGTTGGGCTCTTCTGGGACATGGAAGGTGGGCTATAAATTAGGAGAGGCCCTAGGATTAAAACTGTGCCTGGGTAGAAGAGGCAAAACAGAAGCACTGTAGTGATGACTCCTTTTTCCTCCCTCCCCTCCCCAATGCAGTACTTTGAGCTGGATTTTATGTTTTAAATGAATTATCTAAATGCTTACCTTGTGCCTTTCTTCTCCTTTCTCAAATTTCTTCTTTTTTCCTTTTGAACTGTAAATTTATCAGTCTTACCAAATGAGGAGGTAAAAATTTGGGCCTTAGTTTTTTGGGGTTTTTTGGTCATTTGTCTTTTCAGGGCCATACCCATGGCATATGGAAGTTCCCAGGCTAGGGGTCAAATCAAGCTGTAGCTGCCGGCCTATGCCACAGCACAGCAACAAGGGATCCAAGCCGAATCCGTGACCTACGCCACAGCTCATGGCAATGCCAGATCCTTAACCCACTGAGCAAGGGCAGGGATTGAACCCACGTCCTCCTGGATACTAATTGGGTTCGTTAACCACTGAGCCATGACAGGAACTCCTGCGTATTAGTTTTTTTAAAGGAGGCTTGAATTAGCATCATTTGGGGAGCAGAGGAGGAACTTATCCAGCAAATGTTTTAAAAAAGAGCTCTTCATCCCTTAAAGATATTTTCGAAGGGGCCCAAATAGGATAAGCAGATGCCTTATACCCCCAACTCTGCTGACTGCCAGTCTTGCTGGTCTGACATTTTTGTTTTGTTGTTTTGTTTGTTTTATATGTTTTTGCATGTTTTTTTTAAGCAGGAAACTGGGAGGTTTACAGTAGGTATGCCTCAAAAATTCTTTCAGTTATAACAGCATCTGCTCAAAAACAATGCATAATCTAATGCTTTTACTTGAGTCACAACTTTCTAGAAGCTGTTAATCACAGTTATTTAACTTGTACATGGTTTTGCTATGTTCTCATCACCATTTGGGAAAAGTTACTCAGAGAGAATGAACTAGGGGATTTACTTTCTTTAAAAAAAATGTATGGCTGTGTGTCCTTGGCACTTAGGACGTTGTGCTACAGGAAACTGGGCTCTTCCATAAAAAGAAGGGCTTCCCTGTAGTATTTACTATATGTTCCATACAACACATCAGGTTTTATGCTATGTCAAAGACCAGCACCATGTTGCCTTATAATGGCATTTCAAACATCACTATGTCATATGGGCTATTACAAGAAAAATATAAAATGTTCCAGAAAAGTCAATTAAATAAATCTCTTTGTGTTTTATAACCATATCTAACATATCACAGTCCCTGGAAGAAAATATTCTTAGACCAACCAACTTTCAATTCTTATGTCATATTTAGGTTCATGTTCATTCATAGAAAGCCTCTGAAAAATCAACAAGAAGGCCTAACCCTGATGAGAGACACATTGTATAAAGTGCAAGGTCATTTGGGCCTGACAAATTCTAAATCACCAGGGTACCTGAGCTACCGTTTAACTTAACCCTATTCTGGTTTCCTATATGGTGAAAGTCCAAATGCAATGAGAAATAAATATGACTGCCTATAGACTCTGGTTCTTAAAAACAAAATTTCCAAGCAAACTGTGAAAAGCAAGACTGCCTGCAAGATATTTCCATCTCTGATTATAGATGTGACATTCCTTTGGCTTCTTTATAATTCACATCACAATGTACTAGTCCTTCCATGGATTTCACAGAGTTTTCTGGCATATGAAGGTCATTTACATTCAAGATCATCAAGGTATTGGCATTAAACCTAAGATGTCACCCACTGACAAATTATCAGAAAAATAGATGAATATTTTCTTCTTACTTTTCAAAGTCTCAAGAGAATTTTTTTTTTAATTTTTTCTTTCATTGAATCAGAGCAAAATATTTTAGCAGTGATCAATCTTTTGGTTGCTCTTTGTTTCATTTTCTTTCAAGTGTTTAAAAAAAACCCAGAAAAATGAATTTTTAGTTTACTCAGAAATGAGTTAGTAGTAAAAGCATAAGTTGCTCTTCAAATGCCACTAAAATTGCATTTCTATAACATAGCACCCCTTATGTTTAGAGCTGATGAGCACTTTTAGTAACCCCCTTTGCTGGTGCCCAAGGCTGTTGGAATGCTCTCACTGCAGATATGTTGTTTTGTTCATTAAGTTCCTTAGGTTCTGTATCGTCTCCTCTTTCAACTTTTCTTACTCCTTTCCAGCTGCCTCCACTTATATCCCCTGGCCTTAGTGGCTTTATTTATTCTCCATCTTAGATGCTGTTGATACCCCTACCCATAGCTCTAGGATCTCACTATTGTAGTGCATGCTGACCAGACTACCAGTACCAGCATTTCATTGTAGAGCCTGCTCTACCCATGTGCATGGGAGTGGCCCTCACCAGTGACTGACAGAAATGGGTGAGCACAACTTTAAGTATCTTACAATTTTTTTTGTCAATTATACTTCAATAAAGCTGGTGGGGGCAAAAAGGAAATTGGTATATACATACCCAAGCTCCCTCATGCTCAGGTGGAATAACTCTGAGGTATATGTTCTACAATGGCTTCGTGATTTCTCCAGCAGTTTGAAGCTCCAGGTACCCACAGTAGTAAATGCCTGATAACATCTTTTATTCACTTCCTTCATCTTCCTGTATCACTTCACCATTCCCCTACCCATATTTTCCCTCAAAGAACTACTTGGTTTTTGTCTCAGGACATGATTTTGGGGAAACTTAAGATAATGTCATTGGCAGTATTCTTTTCTTATATGCTTTCATCCTATATTTAAATGATGTCATAATCCATGTTCAAACTAGGCAGCCAGAAAACATTTCAGCTCCAAGATCTTGGATCCCTATATATCTTAGGGTAAGACTGAGGATTTGATGTCATACTTATGATATACTTGTGACATACAAGTATGACGTAAAGACATACTTGAAAGGTATGACTTCACAAGCAAAATACTTTTATTATATCTTTATCTACCTAGATAAATTGTCATACTAATATGCTAATGATTTGTAAGCCTGTGTCTCCAAGCCAGAGCTCTCTCTTATCTTGGTTTTTGAACATGTATATTGAATGGCCTACTTGTCACTTGGACATACCCACACCCCTCTCAATTAGCATAAACAATCTTTAGCTCTTTATGCTTTGTATTTAGCATAAACAAATTTCCTTTTAACTCTGTTCTACCCCCAGGCTTTCCTGAATGATTCACACAATTACTTAAGTCAGAAACTATGGAAAAGCCTTAACTCTTATTTAACCCAATATCAAAGAGGCATGTCCACAAGTAGCAGACAATTCAGTTTACACATCCTCTATTAACAGCATCTTAAGTGCTATTGCTTTATTTTCCTCACATAACAACTAGGTTCGAGGTGGGTGGCTATAGTGTTGATTCATTGACTTTAAAATGCCTAGCAATATTTTTGTGATTCACTTGGCATTCCCCAATAGGATAGAGATGCACATTCATCATTTTCTCTTTCAAAGAAAACAGAAAAAAACCCAGCAATATCCTTGAGTCTGCCAGGAAACAAAGCTTTTCCCGAAGAACCTCTGAGCAGGTTATATGACTGCCCCAGTTTCAAGGGAGATGAGAAAGTAGAGAACAGGATTGCTGTTTTTGGATTACCCCATCAAGATCTATTCACTTAGGATGGGCACAATAGCACCTCAAAAAACCAAGAAGAAAGTGAAAATAGATGTTAAGTAATTTGCAGTATCTGCAACAAACACCATCCTCCCTTTAATCAAACATAAAATTGAATCTACCCTAATCCCTTAAATATCTCTTATGTGTGTGTGTCTACTTCAACATTGCCCCCACTTTGTCCTCAACTACTATCATTTTGCTCAGGACAAGAGCAACCGACTCTTAAATTTTTCTCTGATTTATAACACTGTTATTTCCTTCCAATCTCTTCTCCAACTTTATCCAGTGTGATCTTTCATGGAGATAAATCTGAACTTGTTATTCATCTGGCTTAAACCACTTCAATGGCAAATACCAGGCTCTTTCTTTCCTCTGCTCAAATGGTGCCCCCTGCTTAGGGCTTGCTTCATCAACCGCTCCTACTCCCCACAGGTAGCCAACTGCTAACCATCCTTTAAGATTTTCTCTCCCTCTTACCATCACGTTGATCATCTCTCAGCTAAGGCAGGTACAACTTCATATATTCTTAAACAGTGTATTTGTATTGAAATTTTTCTGTTTAGTACAATGCTATTTTTTTGGTGTGGGTGGGGGGTTTCTGGTATAAACTGGAAAACCTGCTGGACAAATTCTAAAAGAGCTGTACACTATAGTACAATTCTATATTATTATGTCTCATATCCCTGTCATCACCATGAAACAGAGTTTCTTTGAAAGTAAACCTTTATTTCCTTCACATCCAGGTCCCTACCACCCAGCGCAATACCAGGCACATAATCATTCAGTTAATGCTGATTGAGCAATAGACTGATTAATTAAAGAAGAATATTTTCATTGTTGTTAACTGAAAAGCTTCATGTTGTTTTAAATAATTTTTTAAAAAGTTAATTATTTATGTAAACACTGGCAATAAAAGAATGAACAAGAGATAGCATAACAGAGTTACTGAGTATAGAGTCTGGATCCCTACAAATTAGGTCCACAAGGTCAGCTCTGTGAACTTCAGCTTATTAGGTTAATCTCTTTGTGCAAATTTCCTCATTTGTAAAATGTAGGTAATACTTAAAATGTTTTAATAAGGAGTTAATGCTTGTTATCGTAAGTAATGTATAGAGTAATACCTGACACATGATAAATGTTACTAAAATGTTTAAAATAAGTGAATAGGCACTCATGATTCCTATCTCCACAGAACTTTCAGTAGAGGTCAGTGCTGTCCAGGAGAAATATGAAGTGAACCCCATATATAATTTAAAATTTTCTGATAGCCAAATTAAAAGTAAAATTAAAACTAAAATTAATTTTAAGACTTTAAATCGGAATATCAAAATATTTTCATTTTAACATATCAAATTTTAAAAGTTAATGAGATAGTTTGCATTTTTTATTTTGTATAAGTCTTCTGAAATCCAGAAAATATTTTATACTTACAGCTTATCTCCATTCAGATGCTTCATTTTCATTTGTTATCGAACCTGTATTTAGATTAAATAAACTTGCAGTTGAAGAGTAGACACACACCCAAATTGTTCCAAATATACTTAATAATTTTTCAATAAATCATTAAAATTTTTAAATTTATTAAAATTAGGAGTTCCCATCGTGGCTCAGCAGAAACAAATCCGACTAGGAACCATGAGGTTGTGGGTTCGATCCCTGGCCTTGCTCAGTGGGTTAAGGATCCGGTGTTGCTGTGAGCTGTGGTGTAGGTTGCAGACATGGCTTGGATTCTGCATTGCTGTGGCTGTGATGTAGGCCGGTGGCTACAGCTCTGATTAGACCCCCTAGCCTGGGAACCTCATATGCCATGGGTGCAGCCCTAGAAAAGCCAAAAAAATAAAATAAAATAAAATAAAATTGGGACTGGGTTCGAAGGTGGAAAAGTGAGCAGTGGAGAGGGAGGCTAGAGAAGTGAGCAAGGGAGGAAAGGACAGGTTGCAGGAGACATATGAAGGAGGCCAGACTATCCAGAAAGTAATGGGAAGCCAACAAAGGATTTTTTTTTTTGACTGAAGTATAGTTGATTTACAATGTTGTGTTAATTTTTGTTTTATAGCAAAGTGATTTTGGCGCTCTCTCTCTCTCTCTCTCTCTCTCTCTATATATATATATATATATATATACACATTTAAAAATATTCTTTTCCATTATGATTTATCTCAGGATATTGAATGTAGTTCCTTGTACTACACAGTAGAACCTTGTTTATCTATTCCATATGTAATAGTTTGCATCCACTAACCCCAAACTCTCAGTCTATCCCTCCTCCATCTTCCTTCCCCCCTGGCAACCCCAAGTCTATTCTCTATGTCCGTGAGTCTGTTTCTGTTTTGTAAGTAGTTTCATTTGTGTCATATTTTAGACTATACATCTAAAATATCAAATGGTAATTGTCTTTCTCTTTCTGACTTACTTCAGTTAGTATGATAATCCCTAGTTCCAACCATGTTGCTGCCAGTGGCATCATTTCATTTTTTTAAGGCTGAGTACTGTTCCACATTTTCTTTATTCATTCATCTATTGATGGACATTCATGTTACTTCTGTGTCTTGGCTACTGTGAATAGAGCCTTTATGAACATGGGATGCATGTATCTCTTTGAATTATAGCTTTATCCAGACATATGTCCAGGAGTGGGACTGCTGAGTCATATGGTAATTCTATTTTCAGTTTTTTGAGGAACCTCCATACTGTTTTCCACAGTGGCTATACCAACTTTCATTCCCACCAGCAGTGTAAGGAGGGTTCCCTTTTTTCCACATCATCTTCAGAAATTATTATTTGCAGACTTTTTTTTTTGGTCTTTTTGTCTTTTTAGGGCTGCACCTGAGGCATATGGAGGTTCCCAGGCTAGGGGTCCAATTGGAGCTGTAGCTGCTGGCCTATGTATGCCACAGCCACAGCAATGCAGGACTTGAGCCATGTCTTCATCACAGCTCACAGCAACTCTGGATCCTTAACCCACCGAGCGAGGCCAGGGATCAAACCTGCATCCTCACGGATGCTAGTCAGATTCGTTAACTGCTGAGCCACGACAGAAACTCCTGAGCCACGACAGAAACTCCTATTTGTCGACTTTTTGATGATGGCTATTCTGACTGGTATGATGTGATATCTCACTGTAGTTTTGACACTGAAGGATTTAAACATGGTAGTGACATAATCACCATATTTTTATTAAAGATCATTTTGGCTACAGTATGAAAAGAAGAGAGAATCCAGTAGTTGGCCCTTCATGCCTACGAGAATGCTCACTATCAAAAAACAAAAACTAGCAAGTGTTGGTGAAGATTTAGAAAAGTTGGAACATTTGTGCTTTGCTGGCAGGAATGTAAATTGGTGTAGCCACTATGGAAAATAGTATGGAGTTTCCTCAAAAAATTAAATTTGGAGTACTATATGATACAGCAATTCTATTTCTGGGTATATACTGAAACAAATTGAAAACAAGCTCTCAAAGACATATTTGTGCGATCATGTTCATGCAGCATTATTCACAAAAGCTAAAATGTGGAAGCAACACAAATGTCCACTAATGGATGAACGGATATGAAAAATGTGGAATATATACATAATGGAATATTATTCAGTCTTAAAAAGGAAGGAAATTCTTACACATGCTACAGTACAGATGAAACTTGATGACATTATGCTAAGTGAAATAAACCAGTCACAAAAAGACAAATATTCTATGATTCCATTCATAGGAATTATCTTGGATAGTCGAAATCATAGAGACAGAAAGTAGGATGGTGGTTGCCAGAGCAGAAAAGGGGAAGAACAGGGAGTTATTATTAATGGGTATGGAGTTTGAGTTTTGCAAGATGAGAACAGTTCTGGAAATGAATGGTGGTGGCATTCATTTAAGTACTGTTGTATAACAGTACTTATATGCCACTAGATTTAACCATTGAAAAATATTAATGTGATAAATTTTATGTATATTTTACCACAATAACAAATGGCTGAACAAGTTGAAATATAATATCACTGTGATGCAGTCAAAGATAAAGATGGGAGCTAAAATCGGGTAAGAGAAAGATGGACAGAAGGAAATGGGTTGATATCAAGGATATTAGGTATACATTAATAAGAATTTATTGGTCATAGATTTTAATCAAGTGTGATGGAGAGTCAGGGGTCAAGCTATGTTACAGATTTCTAACATGAAAAACTAGGATGAACAGTGAAGGTATTGGTTGAGATTGGGAACAAAGAGGAGACAGATTTGGCTGGGGCTGGGGGTAGGAGACCTGGGTTCACCTTCAGACACATTGGTTTTCAGTTGATTTCAATGAACCCAAGGGGAATTGTCTGTCAAGGAGTTGGGACTATAAGTCACAATTTCTAGATAAGGTCTTAGAGCCACTCTCCAATGGATGATAATTAAAGCTGTAGGGATGGATGACATTCAAGGAGTACTCTGTGTACATTTATGGCTTGTCTGCCAGTACATTTCCCTCAGTTTTCTTTTGAGTGTTTTGAACTTCCTCAATAACAGTATGTGTGATTTGAATGTGAGGAACAGTATGTGTTCCTCTCTGGCCCATGGGTAGAATATGAATCTCATGTCCAAGTCAAGGAGAAGATCACATACGCCTGGCCACAGTGATTGGGGTATGGGAGTGGCAGCCTAGGTTAGCAAAATAGGTGTAAACCTAGAGACTTGTATAAGAGCCACTGATTTAAAAAAAATAAAGGGCCTATTCTGTTCTATCCCATTGGACTGGAACTTGGAAAAATATGAATCTAGAGCTTGCAGCCATCTTGCTACCATGAGAGTGACAGTCCCTGGAGGCCATCACATAGAGCCTGAGAAGAAAACCAACACAGATTTGAGATTAAGAAAAGCTAAGTTTGAATCCAGCCATGGCTGAAAAGACTACCCTGGACATTTCAAGCATATGAACCAAAAAAATGCCTTTTTCCCTTAAGCTAGATTGAATTAAGCTTTCTCTATCTGAGTCGTAATAAATACAGGCAGACCTCACCTAGCATGGTAGTGAGGATCATAAAAATGGCCTTGCAAGCTGAAAACATTCGGTGGTCTTAATAATCAATGGGAGTAATGACAATTGGTCTGTGACCTTTAAAATGTTAAGCATTAAAAACTCTCTTATTTGGGGGAAATGAAATAAATTAGTTTCACAATATTTGTTTAGTACATGGAAATTTAAAACATTAGAAACATTGAGAATTGAAGAATTCTTGTTTTTTGTACAAGACTTATCAAAAGAAGTTTGGATAGTCTTTGCCTTCTCATCCTATAATTTAAGGTACAGAGTGAGCATCTTTGCCTTAGTGAATTATCACACTTATTAAGTTTGGATCAGCTGCCAACATTTTGTCTTTTGCACTTTCAATGCTGGAAAATATCTCTGTATCTTCCTTTACTTTGAAGTTTTTGTTTGTTTGCTAGTGTCACTTCCTTTGGGACATCATAGGAACTTTCCCCATTTATGTTAAATGTCCTTTTTATGAAGTTCCTCTGGCTAATGTCTAGAGTCTCTTGAACAGTGACAGTGTCAACATTCCCACGGTTAGCTATTTCTTCTGTAACTCCATTTATATGCAACTTGAATTCTGCAAAATCATGTCAATTTCTGAAACAATGAAATCAGCCTTTCCTGGCAGTAAAAGATCCTTCTTCAGTATTCTTATGATTAACAGTTTTTTTCAACGTAGCGCCTAACTTTAATGTTTGGCCTAAATGCTAGTTAAACTGATGGGATTTTTTCATTACAGTCTTCAGCCCAAAATAGAAGTAAATGCTTCATTTCCACCATTAGCAGCTTCTTGTTCTGAGGGCAACTTGTACTTAACAATTCTGAAACCACTTTACCTTGTTTTTGATTTATCGGACTTTCCCAATATTGAATATTGTTCATTCAGAGGCTTCTCGTAGTCCAGGTCTTATCCTGGTTTTATTTTACTGTCTCCATTTTCAAACTGCCTAATCATATCCAGTTTCCTTTCTGCACTACCACTTTTAATTTCTTTGCTGAACTTTCACTTTTTTCTCTGTCACTTGGTTCATCAATGAGAGACAAGGAGGCAGCCCAACTACAGGCTTTGCTGTCTGTGCATGAACGGAATAACTGATGTGCAGTGGCCAGTCACCAGTAGAGTGATTTGGTTAGTCATTGGTTATGATGCACATCTGTCGTTTACATAGGATTTGTGCATAAATAGATTTATGCAATTACTCACGGTTAATATACTGTGAAACTGAAATTTGAAGCATGTTATTGGGGGACTGGATTATTTAACTAAACTGTGGTAAATGAAATTCGTGCATAACAAAACTCTTCAAAGCAATGACTGCCTTACTAATAGAGATTATGTAAGGAGTAAACAGAATAAAGCCTGGGAGAGAACCCTATGGAAAACTAAGATTTAAGGGATGGCAAGAGAAGAGAAGCCTGCACAATAACTTATAAACAGTGGCCAAAGTGGTAGTAAGAAAACCTGAAGCACGTAATACCACACAAGGTAAGGAATAAGATATTGTAATTGCATTTTACACTTCTTTAATTTAGATAAAACTTTCATCCCATAAAATTCACCATGTAAAGTGTACAATTCAGTAGTTTTTAGTATCATCACAAAGTTGTGTCCCCACCACCATTATCTAATTTCCACAAATTTTCATCACCCAAAAAAGAAACCCTCTACCCATTAGCAGTCACTTCCCATTTGGCCCTCTCTTCAACCCCTGGAAAATACTAATCTACTTTCTGTCTATATGGATTTGACTATTCTAGACATTTTGTATGTGTGGACTTATACGGCATGTGCCGTTTTGCATCTAACTTCTTTCATTTAGCAAACTATCAGCAAGGTTTTTCCATGTTGTAGTAACGTCTATCAGTATTTATTACTTTTTGTGCCTAAATAATATTCTTTCTTTTCTTTTTTGGCTTTTTAGGGCCTCACCTACAGCATACGGAAGTTCCCAGGCTAGGGGTCTAATCTGAGCTGCCGCTGCCAGCCTACACCACAGCCACAGTAACATGGGATCCAAGCTTCATCTGCAACCTACACCACAGTTCACAGCAACACCGGATCCTTGACCCACTGAGTGAGGCCAGGAATGGAACCTGCATCCTCATGGATACTAGTTGGGTTTGTTACCACTGAGCCACAATGGGAACTCCACCTAAATAATATTCTTTTGTGAGAACATACCACATTTATTTGTTCATTCATCAGGTGATAGAAATTTGAGTTTTCTCTACCTTTGGGGTATTTTGAATGATGTTGTAATGAACATTTGTGTAAAAGTTTTTGTGTGAACATATGTTATCAGTTTTCCCGGGGATATACCTACGAGTCAAATTGTTGGGACATATGGTAACTCTGACTTCTTAAGAAACCACCAGACTGTTCCCACAGTGGCTGTACCATCTTATCTTCCCACAAGAAAAGTGTGAGGGTTCTTCCAATTATTTAAAAAAATATATATATGCATATTTCTTCTCTTTGCTTTGTTCTGCTTATCTAGTTCCTCATTTCATTTCATCGAGCACATTTCCTCCTTACATCTTTAACTTCCATATCCTACATTTGTTAAAGTTACCTTCTAAGTATGCTTCATACTGAAGGTCACAGATGGCTTCTTATCCTACACTGTATGCAATTTATTTAAGCTAATGCAGAGCATGAGGTCCGTCACATACCTCAACTCACTTGACAAAGCTGTTTAGAACCACCCAGAACACTTCCAAAGTTGATTTAATATGAATAAGAACCCTGGATTTACTTACCCTTTCTTTCTCTTCAGTTAAGTTTATTTAATCTAACTCAATAATTTTGATTTGATGATAGACAATCTGCGCAATAACTTTGCGGTAGATGGTGCAAAGTGAATCAAATTGCCTTTTACTTTGAAAGACCTATCTCAGTGTGTCCCACTCAGCTGAACCCCCAGAATCTTCAATGAGGTGTCAGGCTCCTAAATTTTCCTTGGGTGTACTTCCCAGCCCTGGCATGCATAAATCTCTTCAATGAATCTCTAGTCTGTCACTTCCTACATTCAACATTTATCAACATAATGTCATTGACGTAGTGCATAAGCAAGATGCTCTGTAAGAGAATGAGATGATCAAAGTCTTTGAAGGCTAACTTATTGCATATACCTGAAATAGAATGTGTCAAAGCAAGCTCCTACTGATGCTCTCTGCTTATTGAGGTGAAGAAAAAAACAAAGCACTTGTCAGAATAACTGACTACCAGATATCAGGGTGTGTTGACCTACTCAGCTAAAGAGATCATATGGAGTAGCAACTGCATTTAAATTCATCATTCATTTAAATTCTCTGAGACCCAGCTGTCATCTGCACAAACCAAGAAAGGATTTTTATTGTTGTTGCTTCTGATTTTTATGGGAATATGACAGGAAACACTACCTGCACTTGTTAGCATATGAGTTCATTTGTTGCAAAGAGATCCAAAATGATAATGGGCACAAAATGAAATTTTATTTCTCACTAAATGGAAGTCCTTGTATAGGCAGACTAGAGCTATTATGGTGGTACTTTCCTTGACCCAACCCCTATCTTATTATTACAGTGTCACCCAGGTGGTGTCTTGGTGTCTATTCCAGCTGGCACAAAGGGGAAAGAAAGAAGGTTTAGACACATTATAAAGACAAGGTCCAGAAATTGCTCCCATCATTCTCATTCACATAACATTGGCTATATTGCTACATATAGGTACAATATATACGGCAGAGAAGTGTAAACTTATTTTGAGTGGCTATTTTCCTAGTTTAAAATTTGGGAAGATTGCTTCATGAGAGAAAAGGGGAGCACAGCTATTTGGGGATGTAACTGCTGTCACATCACCTGACACATTTCAAACCTGTGATGCTGGACTGGTCTCTGCAGTTCCCCCAGTGTTCAGATTTACTTTGGAACAAGACAGAAAGTGCCAGATATTTGGTTGGGACCTCTATTGCATGCTAACCCTCATTTGGGGGGTCAGAGAGCCAACCAGACATTCACAGTCATCTCTATAAGTGGGAAATGTGGAAATGACCACAGTATAGGTTTGCAGACACACAGGTACCACTGTAGCAGAATGAGACCCCAGAATCCAATTGTCTTCTCACCTTACTATGTCCCCATACTGCTGGGTATATAATTGTGACATCCTAGACTGTGTTACTTTAGAGTCAGCAGCCAATAATACCTGAAAGATCCAGCTATTTCCCTTTTATAGCTACACAGCTATCTCTGTAAACAGTCAAATATACTTTTGAAGAAGGCTGAGAGAAAGATTTATGGGATGTGCTTGTGATAAGCAAAGTCTTTTTTTAAGGTTGGCTGGCTTCTTCTATATCCAAAGAACTGTGGCTTTAGGGATAGACTTAAGTTTCAGATTTGAGTGAGCAGCCATGAAGACATCAGTGTGACTTGTGACAGGCCTCTGTTGGGTTTTATCACTCATATGTTATTTTTGTTTCGTTTTATTTTTTTAGGGCCGCACCCTCGGCATATGGAGGTGCCCAGGCTAGGGGTCAAAATGGAGCTACAGCTGCTGGCCTACACCACAGCTATAGGAACGCAGTATCAGAGCCATGTCTCCAACCTACAACACAGCTCACAACAATGCCAGATCCTTAACCCGCCGAACAAGGCCAGGGATTGAACTCAAAACCTCATGGTTACTAGTTGAATTTGTTTCCACTGCACCATTACAGGAACTCCTCGTATGTTGTTTTTTTAAAAAAAAAAAAAAACATTTTTTTTTCTTTGGCCACCCCACATCATATGGAATTCCCAGGCAGCAGCAGCATCAGATCCCTAACCCAGTGGGCCAGGCCAGGGATCAAACTTGCATCCCAGTGCTCCAAAGATGCCTGTTGTGCCACAGCGGAAACTCCCATATATTGTTATTATTATTATTTTGACTGAATTCATTCCTTAGGATCCCATGAAAGGTTAAGATATTACCACAGATTCCTCTTTTAAATCAACCCAATCATCACTCTAACTCTGCTGCTAGATTTTTACATTATGGGAAAAAAAATCCCACTTTACCTCTGATTCTTATATGATGTTCTCTGGCCTGTCATCCTAGAAACCCAAGATCATTGATGCTATCAGGAATCTCAGTTCAAAAGTAACACTCCCTCTTCTTTCTTTTCCTTTTTGTGTAAGGTTTTTTTTTTTTTTGGTCTTTTTTTAGGGCCACACCCACAGCACATGGAGGTTCCCAGGCTTGGGGTCGAATCAGAGCTGTAGCTGTCAGCCTGCAGCTGGCACAGCAATGCAGGATCCGAGTCACGTCTGCAACCTACACCACAGCTCATGGCAATGCTGGATCCTTAACCCACTGAATGAAGCCAGGAACTGAACCTGTATCCTCACGGTAACTAGTCAGATTTGTTTTTGCGGAGCCATGTAGGAACTCCTTCTTTTGTAAGATTTTAATTTTTTCTATTATAGTTGATTCGCAATGTTCTGTCAATTTCTGCTGTACAGCAAAGTGACCCAGTGTCTCTCTCTCTCTCTCACACACACACACACAATATATATATATATATATATATACACACACATATATACACAAACACATACACACACATATATACATGTATATATATACACTCTTTTTTCTCACATTATCTTCTGTCGTGTTCCATCACAAGTTACTAGGTAGTTCCCTGTGCTATCCACTCCAAGTGCAATAGTTTGCATCTACTAACCCCAAACTCCCAGTCCATCCCATTCCCTCCCTCTCCCCTTTGGCAACCACTAGTCTGTTCTCCAAGTCCATGAGTTTATTTCTTCTCTGTAGAAAAGTTCATTTGTGCCATTTATTAGATTCCATATAAGTGATATCATATGGTATTTGTCTTTCTGACTTACTTCACTTAGTATGAGAGTCTCTAGTTCCATTCATGTTGCTACAAATGGCATTATTTTGTTCTTTTTTATGGCTGAGTAGTGTTCCATTTTGTATATATACCACATCTTCTTAATCCATTCATCTGTCGGACATTTAGGTTGTTTCTATGTCTTGGACATTTAGTGCTGCAGTGAACATATGGTGCATGTATTTTTTTGAATGAAAGTTTTGTCTGGACATATGCCCAGGAGTGGGATTGCTGGGTCATATTGTAGTGCTATATTTAGTTTTCTGAGGTACCACCATACTGTTTTCCATACTGGTTGTATCAATTTACATTCCCACCAACAGTGAAAGAGGGTACCCTTTTATCCATACCCTTTCAAAAATTTGTTATTTGTTGACTTGTTATTGATGGCCATTCTGACCAGTATGAGGTGGGACCTCATTGTAATTTTGATTTGCTTCTCTAAAAATGAGCCATGTTGAACTTTTTTTTTTCCCATGTTCCTGTTGGCCATCTGCATATCGTCTTTGGAGAAATGTCTATTCAGATCTTCTGTCCATTTTTCGATTGGGTTGTTGTATTTTTTGATATTGAGTTGTATAAGTTGTTTGCTTATTTTAGAGATTAGGCCCCTGCCAGTTGCATCATTTGAAACTATTTTCTTCCATTCATATGTTGTCTTTTTTAAAAAAGTTTTTTAAATGATTTCCTTTGCTGTGCAAAAGCTCGTGAGTGTGGTTAGGTCCCACTGGTTTATTTTTTGTTTTTATTTCTGTTGCCTTAGGAGAGTGACCTAAGAAAACATTTGTATGGTTGATGTCAGAGAATGTTTTGCCTATGTTCTTTTCTAGGAGTTTGATGGTGTCTTGTCTTATGTTTAAATCTTTATGCCTGGAAAGGAGATATTTTTAAAGAAGCTGTTGGTCCCTGAGCAATACACACGTGTTAGTCATAGTGAGGCATAGTCAGGAGGTGAGCACGAATGTTGTATACAATTAATTCACTCTTTTTTTTGCTTAAAACTTTAGATTGATTTTCTTGTATCACACCAAGAAATTTTTTGTATTTCAGCTTCATGCTATGTGGGTCATTTTTGAACATATATTTTAGTCATCCTCTGAACAAACCATGAGAACTAGGGGATTCAGCAGCAATTTGAATTCAGAATTACTAATACTTATAACAGTATCCATAAATCCAGACTGATCTGAAATAATATTTTGTTCTCCCCAGACTAGCACATTCATAATGCATTACTATGCATTTATCCCTCATTTACGGAAATAATGAGCAAAACCTTGCAGTTATTTACTAGCCTTCTCCTGAGCCTGGCATTGCTCATCTCACCTCAGCCCTGCTGGGGTCTAACAGCAGTCATAGCTGGAGGCAGTGACAAGAGGGGGGAGTGGTGCACAAAGAGAATTTCCGTTTTCTTGCAAGTAGAGCACTTCAAGCAAACCCACACCAGCCTCACTGGATATGGCAGGAGGAGGTGCCATATGTTGGACATAATTTGGACTAGGAGTAACTCAGTGTAGCTCGAGTATTTCAAGTACTTGGAGCCAGTGAAATTATCTCAAATGCTGCCATTGTAATTCTGTTTTTGCTCCTTTACAAAAGAGATCTGCAGGTGGTTATAGTGGAGTATTGGGAAACTGTAATGGTTTCCAAAATTTCGCATGCAGAGTTCCTGTCGCGGCTCAGCAGAAATGAATCTGACTTGTGTCCATGAGGATGCAGGTTCAATCCCTGGCCTCACTCAGTGGATCAAGGATCTGGCATTGCCCTGCGCTGTGGTGTAGGTTGTACACATGGCTCAGATCTGGTGTTGCTGTGGCTGTGATGTAGGCCAGTGGCTATAGCTCCAATTCTCATACACTGCAGGTATGGCCCTAAAATAAAGGACAGAAAAAAAAAAGTTAGCATGCATCAGAATTACATGGAGGTTCTTCTTAAGCCATAGATTTCTGGGTACCACTCCCAGATTTTGAGTTTTCATAGTTCTAGAATGAAACATAAAAACTTCCTTTTCTAACAGGTTTCCAGTTGTTGTTGATGCAGGGACTACATCTTGAGCACAACTCTGCTACCTTATAATATAGCAATCTGTGTTTGATAGCTGCCTGTAATGAGTTCTATAGTTATAAATGATTGGGTTTTATTTTAGGGATATCAGAAATTCCTTAGCTTCTTGACTGTGTCTTGAATAAATCATGTTCTTTCTTGAAGTTAGTATAGTTCATGGAAGACAGCCCACCTCCACATCCCTTATGTTCCTGTGCTCCCATAATAGTCCATCACAGCAGCCAGTCAGTGTGGCACTTCATTCCAGATGACCGCAGGTGAAGGCTTATAATCAACTAATTCATTGCTGGGGGCCATGGATTATTGTCATCTCTTCCTTTAATAGGTTTAACCCAATCATGTTTAAAAAAAAAAAGCTGATCACATATTTCCATTTTCTTCATGTTCTGCTGCCTATAAACCCTTCTGGTACTAATTACCAAATAGGAAAGAATTCTTAATTACAGGCAGTATGTTCCACTCTATCTAGAATCTGTACAAATAGATTTGATGGTGGGTGTGGACAATTAACAGAAGTGCTAGAAGGCCTGAAGAAACAGACTCTAGACTGAGATTCCAGGTGTGATATCCACAACTATGTCATAGAAGTGGGCTCTTAAGAAAACCATTACCTTTCTAGAGTGAGAACCGTGATAAATCAGAAAGCTGCTACCACATCTGATGGCATCCATATCTTCACTAAAATTCATACCAGTTGAATAGATCTCCTGATTTCTGACTACCCCATGTAACTTGGTTCTAAATAAATGCCTGGAGTTCCTGTTGTGGCTCAGTGGTAGTGAACCTGACTAGTATCCATGAGGATGTGGGTTTGATCCCTGGCCCTGCTCAGTGGATTAAGTATGGGCATTGCTGTGAACTGTGGTGTAGGTCACAGACGTGGCTCAAATCTGGTGTTGCTGTGGCTTTGGTGTAGGCCGGTAGCTGCAGTTCCAATTTGACCCATAGCCTGTGAACGTCCATGTACCACAACTGAAGCCCTAAAAAGCAAAAAAATAAAAATAAAAACCTAATGCATCTGATTAGCAAAACATGTACCACATTTAGGGCATATAGAAAATATTTTTAATATATTCCTTTGTAGTAGCTTTCCATCCTTTCACTCTAGAAAAGCTCACAAGAAGGGAACAAGTTGGTTGCTGAGCAAAACAATCCGTGGTATGTGCTACAGGTAGAAAGTACAGCGTGAATTCCTTATGATTGTGCATGACAGGCTAAAAGAGTACAGAATTGAGCGGGTAATCTTGCTGAAAGTAGACCCAGAACATGATAGGCCACAAGGTTTCCCCAAATATTTACTATCCTTCATTCTTAATAATTTGATAATAAAGTAATTTGAATAAAATAAAAGACTCTGCCTCTTTCTAGATGTGTAACTTTGAACAAGTTACCTACTATCTGTTTCCTTATCTACTGAATGTCAGTAATAAGGATAATAATAATATCTATCCATAGAGCTATTGAAGATTAAATTATAGAACTTTTCTGTATTATTGAGCATAATCTCCAACATATAAATACTGGTTTAATGATTACTAGGAGGTATAGTTACAGTTTTAAAATTGTTGAAACAGTTTTAAGTATAGGATATTGATAGCTCACTTGAACATCTAAATCCCTAAGCAACCTGGAAAAAATTTTTTTCATAGCAAATCCGTCATTTAGCTATTGCTGCTTGGCAAAGCACCTCAAAATTTTGTGGATTAAAGTGATAAACATTGAATACTTCTGCTGATCTGGGCTTGGTTTATCAGGACTCCCTTTTATCATGGTCCCTGGTACATTAGCTCAAATCTCATTTCTTCAAAATCAATAGCTTCTAGTACTCTCCTGTGTACTAATATTGATATTTGATATATGCAATGGTTTGTAGCTACTCATATAATAACAAATAAGAAATCAAAGCAGCTACAACTATCAAAATCCAGTTGTTAAAACTCACTTAAAATATTTATAAACATAGGTTTATAATCTACAGTTAGAAAAATATTTATGTAACATATCTGGTTATTGTCAATGAACGAATTGTACAGTATTGAAAAGAAAAATAAGACTATTTGTCAGTTCAATTATGAATGTAAAAAAACCGATAAGTTCCCATAGCCTTTATAATTAGCTAAAACTTTTTCTAAACTGTTTTTTTTTCAAACACACAGTAATAGCCAGAAAAGTTATGTAAGAATTGAAGGAAGGCAAAGCTTTGCTGACCAGATCAGGAGAAATATTACAAAATGATACATACACATGTGTATGGGGAAGCTAGTGAATGGAGAATATTACTGGGCGTACATGTGTACGTAGAACTAAAAAATCCTGCCATTCAATGCATGATATAGCCATGAAGACCACATCTAGTTACTTTCTGAAATAAACAACTTTTATAATATGGTTTCCATAAAACTGACAGTGATTTTCTTCAGAAAAGGAAAAGTAAACTTTATTTTTCTGCTTTTCAATTATAATTAGAGGAAGTTCCCTGGTGGCCTAGCAGTTAAAGATTTCTGTTGTCACTGCTATGGCTCCGGTTTGATCCCTGGCCCGGGAACTTCCGCAAGGCCATGGGGCTAGCCCAAAACTAAGATAAAACAAAACAAACAAAAAACCCAAAACAATTATGCATCTGATGCCTTTGCTTTTTACCCAAACTGAAATGCATGTATTGTTGACTACTGGAATCTTACCATAGAAAATCAGCAATAATTCAATTATATTAATGAGATGTCAACCTTTTTTTTTTTTTTGCCTTCTCCCCATCTCCATGTGAAAGTACACCCCATTATAAGTGTTCAGGCAATGAATATGGTAAGGAATAAGCATGAGTTATAATTAAATATGACAACTTTTCCAAATGAAAACAAAAATCTTCACTTCTTTTTCAAAGGCTAACACAGAGCCATGCTAAAATAAGGATTTCTTATTTTGAACTAGAAATATCCAGAACCAAAACAATTTGAACTTCTCAAGAAGAACACATTTTTGTATAATTCTTGAATAGTGAGATTTTTATGAGACAGGTTATTTCTATGATGTAGAATAATTTATCTGCATAATTTCCTCCAACCTGATTGTTTCTCATTAATTAAATTAGTTTACTACAAAACTCAGATGGATTTAACTTGCTAAATTATTAGTTACCATTCTCCCATATCTATTTCCAGAAAGAATCAGCAATTTATATTACAGTTGTATTGATGTTATTTTTGATTAATTGAACTACTAAACATTGAGCTTAAAACTGTTTCTTTAAAAGATAATTAAACTGTGATTTTATAATTTATAAGTAAATCTTGGTCATATTCTTTTCCTGGTACAACATAGTAGCTAAAAGGTATAAGCTCTGGAGTCAAGTAGTCCTGAATTCGAATCTCAGTTCTGCCACAAATTAGCTAGGTGACACTGGGCCTATTACCTGATGTAAAGAAGCCTAATTTCCCTTAACTATCAAGTGAGAATTATCATAATTGTTAACTCAGTCACCCGGAATGTCCTAAATGCTCAATAAATGTTTACTGGTATTGATCTAATACCTGCTTTTGTGAAGTAGGCAATACTTTTAGGTTGCAGTTATGTATAGGTTAACCGGTCCTTGTTGATTTAAACTAAATTCGGTATGTTACTCTTGAGGAAACCAATAACATTCATCCAAGGCTGTACCACATCATATCTTTTTGATGACCAGTGGTTAATTTGTGTGAAACTAGGGTACAGGTCTAATTTATCTAAGTATTTATTTATTTATTATCTAATTTATCGAAGTATTTATTTATTTATTAAAGTATAGCTTATTTACAATGTTGTGCCTAAATATCCTGAAATATATTCTTTGACTTTTGTTCATCTCCTCTATAACTAGCCTGTTCCAAGTACCATCTTGTTTTGTTAGGAAAACTGTAACAGCCTTCCTTTACTCAACTCATCCATTCTCAATCATATTTCTATACTGTGGTTAAAACAATCTTCTAAAAACACAGATCTTACTCAAGTCTTGTTCACATCCCTCCCAACAGTTCAAAGCACTTCAGTGGGAAGCACGTTCAGGTTCCTGTCTCCCTTTTTGCTACCTTACCTCTTACCATTATCCCTCTTCTTCCTAGTGCTGCATTGTATGTTTTTTTTAGATTCTTAAGCTTCTCACACTCCTCTTGCCTTCAGGCTTTTATATAGTCTTCTTATTGCCTGGAGGACTTTCCCGCAGGCCAGCCTTCTTCACTGGGTAACATCCTTTTCATTACCTTTAAACTCTACTTCCTCTGGAGCCCTTCACCTCAGTCTTTACCAGGTTCCTTTGTTCCCAGAATTTATAGATTGGTAGGTTTTGTTTTCCTTTCCTGCACTTAAGTCAGATGGCTGCACATTCACTTCTGAGTGAATCTCATTAGAATTTATCTTCTTCACTAGCTAGAAAACTTTGAGAAAGCAGAGGGTAATGTCTGTTTCTATTACTCCCGTACATCTATACACAGATACCTAGCAGCATAGTGCCTGGCACATAATGACCCTCAATACAGATTTGATCGATACATTTATTACTCAGTGAAGCAAGCAATTTCTGAAAAGAAGGGAATAGGGAAACAAACTCTCAAGTAATAAACTGAAGCAACTTTAGAACCTTGGCTGAAGCCCATCTCTAGCTCTTTCCATAGCCTCTACTCCCCAGCATTGTGGACCAACACAGAAAATAGAGGATTATTTTTCCCGTAAGTGATGATCACTCTTTTCCATGTCAAGCCATATGAAGTGGGATTTGGGAGTGAATTCAAAGGAGAAAAAAGCCATATTTGATTTAATAGAGGGCTACTTTAAATTATATATGCTCCTTGTCTTTTTAGTTCCTTTAAAAAAAAAGTTACTCACATATAAGATAGATAAAAAGACCACAAAATGCAGAACTTTTCTTTTCACCAACAAAGCATATTAAAGTTTCAGTAGATGATGTTTAGAGAAAGCCTCCCCTAGAGACCGCCCCTCCTCACCAGCAGCCTCGTATGCTGCTACCTCAGGACTGGTCTTAAAAGTAGGGAGAGAGACTGAAACCTGCAAGCACAACTGTGGCAGAGCATGGTGCCCCAGCCGCCGTCCAAGATACATCTCTCTTAGCCTTTATTTGTCTCTGAATGTCAAGACTGAGAACTCATTCCTTTTTCTTTGTGCCCTGTGAGTTTGCAAGCACTCCAGGTAGGGGCATTAGATTAAGCATTTCTTCCTCTCCCTTAGTACTTACGAAGCACGAACTTATGGATATTTTTCAACAGTGGACATGGACCAGAAAAGAATATAAGAGTACGGAGAACATGAGAGGGGTCTTGGAAAGGTGTCACCAGTGGCAAGAAAACAAGGGCATGTTGGTTGGTCTGAAGCACATAAGACACCTGGGTCTAATTTATAGTCTCAGCAATATTGGCTGTAATCTGCCTCATCAAATTAAATGGTTTTCAAGAAAAACAAAAGAAGCTGTGTAGAAGCTCATATACTTACCAATGGGGAGTGGAGAATTTGTCTCACATCAGGCAACTGTGGGTGCCTGACCTCACAGCTCCTCACCATATGCTACAATCGCAGGGGTGGCCAATTCCCTTTGAGATGGCTCTTGGCGTTCATACTCTGCTTGTAATACTTTAGCGGTCCCTCTTTTTCATGCATATCTAAGCTTGTCTGACTAGGGAGAAGATAAGTCAGTGAGGATGAGTGATGAAAGTCTCACACTGTCAGACCGTCTCACAAAGGAGCAAAGATCTCACAGGAGGAAAATAGAGTGAAGTGTTTATCCATAATCTGGGAAGTCATTTTCAAAATCTGGTTCCATTACAAGTAGATCCTCTATTATACATCATTGTCTGCAAAATGTCTAGAGCTTAGGCACATGTGTGTCATTTAGGTATATGCTTATGTGTTTATTTATTTGTTTATTTATTATTAGAGCCTAACCTCATAATCAGATTGACCTGTTTAGGCACCCAAAGTGGCTCGTCACTGAGTGAAAGTAATTTCCCATGACAGGTGCTCCCAGCAGGTGGTCGCTCATGGTACCTGCATCAGAAAGGTAGATTTAGTTAGAGATTTTATTTTAATATGAAATCCGTATTGCAGCCTGAGCCTCTACTGGGTGATGTGCCAAAATTCATGTCTGCAGCATGATTTATTATGTGAAAATACCACAGAACTAATCAGTGGAGTTACTAATTAATACAAATCTGCATTTTTTGCATAAGCAATTAGTGCAAGGAGAGAGCAGTGAAAGAGGAAGTTCAACTCCTTTAATCTCAGTGCCTGCTCAAGCGGAAAGACCCACCAGGGCCAAACTCTGAGATCTACATTTGGAATTTTCCCCCTTTGATTAGTTAAAGACATAAAAGGTCAAATTATCAATATTTAATTCCTGTGAAAATGTATTTGTTAAAGAGGAAAGAAAACATTTTATTTTTGAGGTGGCCCTCTATGGTATATTCTTGAATAAAAAATAATTATATTTTCCATTTCAGCAAAATCTGAATAATATTTAGTATTATGATTGCTAATAATAATAATATTGTAATAATTAAAAATTACATCAGTAACTGAGGGAGGCATGTGGTGTATATTAATATGATGCTTAAATTACCAAAGGTGCTTGCTCTTCTCAGAGTTACATCTCTAGAGGGATTTTTCCAGTGTATTTTGATATCATGTGTATTTAGATGCAATATTCTAAATCTGGTGTGATTTAAATAATTGTATGTCTCACCAAATCTAAGCAAATAATGCCATTTAATTTTGGTTGGTTTATCTCTCCATTAATTTAATAGATATCATTTATAATATGAAATAACAGAATAGTTGCTAGGACAATGGTGATGGTAAAATATTTATATTACCAATAAGATATATGCTCCATAAAACAAAAGCAAAATTATTTTTAGATATGTTATTATTTCTGTAGACAACCAAAAGAGTTCATTTTGGTTTTGATGCTGTGTGGCAAATATTAGAACAATGAATATCTTTCTGAAAGTTATTCAATAGGTTTGCTTCAGACTCGCAAGTTCAAACTATAATTTAAGCTTCCCCTTACTCCTAAACCTAGATACCTAGCTTTTCAGGAAATTTATTCTGAAGAGAAGGCGGCTAATTAAATGCAGATTAACAGGGCTCTTTGCTGAAAAGTTCGGGATGTGGTAATCAGCGGTTTTTCGAAAGAAAGCGAACAGGAAAAAGTGAACGCCGCTGGAAGGGGAGTCCTTTTGCTGGACCTTAATACTGCAAATTCCAGGGCGGAAGAAGTGGGAGTTGTCCACGGTGCTGATACCTTGAGGAAGCCATTTCTTTTGCAAGCTGTCTGGGTCTCTACACCTGCTCGGCTTCTCTCTGGCCTTTAGGAACTTGCCGGATCTCCTCCCCCAACCCTCTTCAGCAGCCATTGTTCAGGAGAGGCTCAGGCGCCGTCCGTGTATTTCTGTTTTACACACTTGCAGCTAAACAAGCTACTGGGGTTTTTGTTGGTTTGCTGCTTTCTGTTAAGGCAAAGGTTGACAAACATCCGGCGTTTGCCAGTTATTGCTAGGGCTGCGGGTCCCCTTTAGACCTCATGCTGTTTCGCAGCTCAGCTGAAACAGGTGTGAGCCCTCTGTTGATGCTGCTCACCGGAAAGCAAAAATGCCCAGGAACACATGCTCACCCGTGCACACTCACAGCCCCACAGACTTACACTTAAATTACACATTCACACTCATCTGACACAAATCACACGTATATTCACATACTAACAATCACACGTGCTATATATACACTGATTTGCACTTTCACACACAATCTCTCATACACTTGTATACTCACACTCAGAGTCACACACACTCACACAATCACACACATCTGACACAGGAGGCCTTGGGCAATCATGTCAGTGACCCGCGCCTGACAATCCTTGGAGCTGTGTTGATTTTACGTTTTTAATATGAGTGTGGGATGGATAGTTTAAGGAAAGCCCCTCAGCAGACTGGGAATCAAAGATGAAGTCCCTCAAGGTCTGTAGGGGCCGTTACAGAAGCCACACAGGCCCTGGAAGGACTAAGAGGACGTAAATAATAAATAAAAGAGTCCAGGCAGGCCGAGGTGGGGAAGCCCGATACTAAATCACTCTTCAAATCACAGCCGCGTCGTGTTCCATCCAATAGCTCTAAGCAATTTGTGGGGTTGAGGGTTGGAATCATTTTTTTTTTTTCCGTTCTCGCAGGTGCAATATGAATCAATTATCTTAATTAAGATTATGCTGCAAGCCCAGGAGATTTGGGGAGGACGGATTTTGCGCTCGGGGCAATGGCGAGGCATTTTAATAGCTTCTCTCTTGCTCTTGGCTCTCCCCAGCCGCCTGCCTGTCGAGCCCGGGCAGCTTCAGCCCCTGGCCAGGCTCCTGGACGCCCAGTGGTCTCTCTGGAGGCAAAGGTGCAAACCCCGCGCTGAGACCGAGATCTGGGCAGTCCCACAACATCCCCCTCTGACTTCCCAAGGGCTTCTGAGCTAAGGGGCCTAGGAGGGATCTACAGCTCTCAGTCCGCCTGAGGATCCAGCGCCCTGCGGTTTGGCTCGCCCCTCAGCACCCCCACTACCTGCTGCCCCTAGAACGTGTCCAGGCCGGGACACCCATCTCCTGGGAGAAGTGGGGAGAGGACGCAGGTACCGCTCGAGGTCGGTGGGGCCACCCTGGCCATACTTAATTCTTTGATTGAACGCAATTCTCCCTTTGCCAAGAGTGAGCATCTGTTTCCCCAAGAAACAGGTCACCGCCTGGCACGCCGGCCCGGCCCCAGGTCTTTATCTTAGTCCTGTGAATGCGTCTCACCACCCTCAGCCCTCTACAAGCTTCCCACCCCCAAAGTCCGGGCCTCACGCCTCCATCCCTCTGTCCCCTCCCCCCCACGCGCAGTGCCACACGCCTCCTTCCCCCAACCCGTCCTCCCCGCCCAGGCCACACTCCCCTCTCCCTACCCCTGGCCACTCGCCTCCTCCCACCCCCACTTCCCGCCGGCGCCCTGGCAGCCGCCGTAACGGCCGGGACCGCCCGGCCCGCGCCGCGCGCTCAGAGCGGGGACCCGGGGGCGACAGATTTGGGGCATTGCTCGAGGGCAGTGAGTCATGAAAGCCTCTTTTGTTGCCCGCGCGTGCGGTTCGCGTGCCGCTCAGCAGCCCGCAGCGCCCAGTGGGGACCAAAGCTGAAAAGGGTGAACCGCTGACGAGTAGAAGGGGGAGAGGGAGAGTATTTAGGGAGGGGGGGGGAAGTGTGCAACCGTCGAAACAAACTCCAAAGAGGGAGAAGAAAATAAGGGGGCAGGGCGGGGCCGCGGCGACGATCCTCGGTCTGAGCCCCGCTTCGGCAGCAGTCCGTCCTCTCCCAGCGTTGCTGCTGCCATCGTCATCTGGCTCCGATTTCTCGCCCCCTTCCCCTCGCAACAAAAACATCTCACCCCAGGCCCAATTTGGACACTTCCTTCCATGTCCGACTATCGACTACCGGGCTGCAACCTCTCGGGGGTCCCGTAGGCAATTTCAGCAGCTATGTCCGCGCAGGAAGTAGACATTCCGCACGCGCAGGCAGGTCGGCACCGACTGCTGAGCCATCCTGAGACCGAATTTCGCTCAGGTTTCTGGAACCCAGAGTGCCCTTTTCTTTGTACAAATCCCCAGGTCTGTGCTGACATTGGAAAGTTGGATTAGAGGTGAATTTATCGGGAGGAGAAGGAGGGAAGGAGTCTCCTAATTCCCGAACTTTGCGCATTACAGTCGGCTGACGAAGTACTCGAGTTTCCTTCCCTTCTTTGCCCCAGAACATCTGGCTCTACCAAAAACCTTCTGTATTCCGCAGGGTGTCGCAGACTGGGAACGTTTCCCCTTCGGGGAGGAGGAAAATCCCCTAGGTCACCCCCAGACCTTTGGGGCAGCTGGGTCTCTCTTCCATCCCTCCCCCAGGATCTCTCCTGAAACTCCCCTAAGACTGAGAAATGAAAGCCAGAGCACAAGTTCCACATCCCTGTCGACTCGGCGGGATAGTCCGTCGGGGCAGCTTCTGGGAGAGAGGCAGCACCTGGTCCAACCCTGTGACATGTCCTCGGACCTCTGAGTTACGGGCTGATCTCTTTAGGCTATTACTGGGATGCCCATCACTTAAGATACAGACTACTGAAATACTGATACTAGGCTCCTGGGTGGGTTCTTTGATCATTCTCTGTGATCTTTGTACACCGACGAATGAACACAGAAACCAAAACTCTCTACTCTGAGTTCTGCTCTGGAGACTCAGCATGATTCACGCCACGCTTTGGGCAAGGACTCAGGTCTCGCACCCCCGTTCTCTTTAAGATTTATGCTGGACCGGGAAGGCTGCGTCACTGTCTTCTAAACACCAGCCGTCATGTTAGGACCCTCTTCTCCTACCCACAGCATCCCCCCTTCAGTCCCCAGATGCACCCAGCTGCAACAGCTCAACCCTGACACTGTTTGCAAACTCAAGGGGCTTTTAGAACAATTGCCTTTAAATAAGCAATTCAAGTTCAACACATTCCTTGTAAGGGGACACGGGTCTGGGAGGAGGATAAAGGGTTAATTAATGGAGGATTAGAGGCGA
Organism: Catagonus wagneri; assembly: GCA_004024745.2. Lineage (NCBI taxonomy): Eukaryota > Metazoa > Chordata > Mammalia > Artiodactyla > Tayassuidae > Catagonus > Catagonus wagneri. The sequence goes on along the minus strand of PVHT020000141.1, from coordinate 34,355,860 downwards.
ATCTGGCAGAGAAAGGGTGGACAAAGAAGGGATAGAGTCAGCTATAAAAAAAAATTGTGTCTTCTGGAACATGCCTTGTTGGGAATGGGTAAAAAAGAACCGCCATTTAAACACAAATATGGCTTCTTCAGAAAAAGTGAAAAAGACCCCTTTACCACAGGCCCTTTGCACTTCCCCTCGAGAAATGTTGTCCTATGTATAGGCCCAAGAGTGGGGACTAAGGGTGTGTGTGTGGGGGGGTGGTAAGCCTGTGACAGGAACCAGAGGCGTCTTGGTGAGGGCATACTTTACACCAACCCAGTGGGCTTGCTTATAGGACAGAATCCGCGTCAAAGAAACCTCCAGCTTTCAAGCATGAGAGCTTCAGGAGCCAGTGAAGGCAAGGACTAGAGCGTTCTGAGGACAAGGGTCACAGGCGAGAGTGGCAGAGACATAGTGAGGGATTTTCAGGAACAAGGGTAGCCGAGGGTCTGATCGCACCGGGTTGCATGTATGGTAAAATAGATAGGTATCAAATTTTCTCTAGTGTTGGGTCTGGCTGGGGGCGATCCAATTAAAGAAGTTAGAGGACTAGTCGCACGACTGCATTCACAAACGAAGCCTTTTTTATATGGCGTTTATGTTTGCTTAGGGGGCTGATGGAAATTGGGGGAGGCTATCTCTTGGCGCCAATGAGCAAAGTATCTACCAAAGGGGAGAAACCAAGAGGTGGCCACAGTGAGGGCAGGGAGTGAGCAGGCAGCTAGTGCCTGGGCAAAGAATCCAAAGGAGTCTCCCCGCTTCTGCCTCTTTCACCTCTGCCCTACTTACCGCCCCAGCACAGGCCACTAACTCTGATCTAAACCCAGTCAGCGTTAGCTTTCCCGCTCCTTTCTCTCGAACTCCCCCCACCCCCGCCTCCTTTCCCCCGCGCCCCTTCTCCCTTATGCCGCCCGAAAGGGTTAATCTCTCCTGCGGGTAAAAACAGGTCCGCGGAGTCTCTAACTGGCGACAGATGGGCCACTTTCTTCTGGCCACAAAGGGGCCGGAATGGAGCGCTCCGCGGCATACAAATGGGCAGGTCACGTGGTTCCTGGCTCTTGGCTGGACTGGGAGGACCATATGGCGCATGCCGGGGAGGAAGACCGGGCGGGGTAGGGGTGGGGGAGAGCGGAGCTGGAGTCTGAGGAGGGTGGGAGAGGAGCAAGGCTGAGGTGGCTGGGGCGAGTGGCGGGGGGCGGGGGCGGGGGAGAGGAGACCCGCGGAAGGGAGCGCGAGGCCGGGACGCGTGCGCAGGCGCAGGGCTCAGGAACCTGCTCGCCGCTCCGCTCCCAGCCCCGCCCGCGTTCAGCATCACCACCTCGCCTATATAACCTGAGCGCCCGTGCGGCCGGGACACGAGTAATTCGCCCCACGCAGAAGAACCGCGTCCCGGGGCCCGAGGGTTATGAGACCGTCACTGCTCAGGACCTACTAACAACTACAGGTAATTACAATCCTTTCATTTTTGCTGAGAATAAAAGCAGCATTTGAATATGGGTATCTACATATTCTGTGTGTGCGTTTGTGAGCGCATGTGTGGGTATTGAGACATTCATTCCTTTCCATAACTGCAGACAAATACGCGCACAATTTGACTCACATTACTCAAATATCCACTGCCGGCTTTCTAGCTAAAAAAAAAAAAATGTTTTACCTTTTTTTGTATGTGTGTTTTGAGGGCGAAAGTATAGGAGCATCTTTGGATTTTTTAAAAAAAATTATAACGCACACTAACTCTATGATTCTTTGCTAGTGGTGATTTCAAAGTTCTGAAAGCAAATGACCACTTTTTCACTTCTTCCACTAAGGGGGGAAAAAAAAGCCCGTGTCACCAAGATTTATTTTGTGTACACGTGTTTTATGCCCACTGAGGGTGCCAAGTAATTTTTTCACTGAAGGAAAGTAGCGTCGATGCTTTGAATATACATATCCTGGAAAATAAACCTGGTTGACAGGTAGTTTAGTTGAGAGGGAGAAAAAATATGGAGAAAGGGAGAGGGACCAACTCCTACTACCTGTTACCGCTCCAGGGTCGGCCAAGTCCCCAGCAGCCACTGCAGGAGCCAGAAATTCAGTTGTCTCACTAAAGGCTTTTTATTTTTCTTATTAGAAGCGGCAACTTCGCCATTGCCAGTCGCTGACCATTATAATTACTCAATCTTTTAGAGGGAGGTTTTGAGGCGAACTTTGAAAAGCCCCAATAAAGAGCGGGCGGTCCTTTCAATGGGCTGTTTATTAGAGAGGAGCTTTCCGCACCTGATCCCCAGCGCGTGGAGGAGCGCTCTACGCGGTGCCCCAGCCCTGGCTCTGTAGCAAGCGCTTTTGTACAGGGTGGAAATTCAGCAGAGGGCCAGTCGGGTGGGGGGCGAGAAAAGAGAGGCGAGAGCGGGGTCGAAAACCCCTACCTACTTTGTTACTAAATGTTTCGTTGATGGTGAAATAATTTGGGGGAAACTACTTTTCCTCTGCCGTGCATTTGCTTTTCAATCTCTAGTCAGTATAATCTTCTTAAAAATCACTGCCAGCGTTAGTAAATTACGTAATGGCTCTTCAACTTTAATCGCTAAGTACTGGGAAGCCAGGACAGAGATGGGAACGGAATTGCAATTTTCAGCTCATCATTTTTGTGGAGTTGTGACTTTGAACTCACGCAGGTAAATACGAAGTCTCCAAAATGTGCACTATTTTCACACACATTATCCTACCGGGTAATCATCATAAACACACTTAAATTTTTTAATTACTAGGAAACATACACACAGGAGTGTGCATATAACACATATTCACTCTCTCCCCTGCTCCCAGCCCTATCCTGTCTCCTATGTTCCAGTGGGGTACACAGAAGCCATTGTAAAACACTGCTTTTAACTTTTCCTCATGTGCATCCATTTTGAAATGAGTTGTTAATTCTCTTTATCCACATTTCTGCAGGGTTAATTAGTGAAAGCTGAAGGCATACGGAGCTTTTGAATGTAGCATTTTTCTGTTTTCCTCTCTCTCCTGTTGAATGTAGGAGACCTAAACATGACCAAATCATACAGCGAGAGTGGGCTGTTGGGAGAGACTCAGCCCCAGGGTCCTCCAAGCTGGACAGACGAGTGTCTCAGTTCTCAGGACGAGGAGCACGAGACAGACAAAAAGGAGGACGACCTTGAAGCCATGAATGCGGAAGAGGACTCACTGAGGAACGGGGGAGAGGAGGAGGAGGAAGACGAGGACTTGGAAGAGGAGGAGGAAGAGGAAGAGGAGGATGATGATCAAAAGCCTAAAAGACGTGGCCCCAAAAAGAAGAAGATGACCAAGGCTCGCCTGGAGCGTTTTAAGCTGAGACGAATGAAGGCCAACGCCCGGGAGCGGAACCGCATGCACGGGCTAAATGCTGCGCTGGACAACCTGCGCAAGGTGGTGCCCTGCTACTCCAAGACACAGAAGCTGTCCAAAATCGAGACACTGCGCTTAGCCAAAAACTACATATGGGCTCTGTCGGAGATCTTGCGTTCAGGCAAAAGCCCTGACCTGGTCTCCTTTGTACAGACGCTCTGCAAGGGCTTATCCCAGCCCACCACCAACCTGGTTGCGGGCTGCCTGCAGCTCAATCCTCGGACTTTTCTGCCTGAGCAGAACCAGGACATGCCTCCGCACCTGCCCACTGCCAGCGCTTCTTTCCCTGTGCACCCCTACTCCTACCAGTCGCCGGGGCTGCCCAGCCCGCCCTACGGCACCATGGACAGCTCCCATGTCTTCCACGTAAAGCCGCCGCCACATGCCTACAGCGCAGCGTTAGAGCCCTTTTTTGAGAGCCCCCTGACTGATTGCACCAGCCCTTCCTTTGATGGACCCCTCAGCCCCCCGCTCAGCATCAACGGCAACTTCTCTTTCAAACACGAACCGTCCGCCGAGTTTGAGAAAAATTATGCCTTTACCATGCACTATCCTGCAGCGACCCTGGCAGGGGCCCAAAGCCACGGATCAATCTTCTCGGGCGCCTCTGCCCCTCGCTGTGAGATCCCTATAGACAACATTATGTCGTTCGATAGCCATTCACATCATGAGCGAGTCATGAGTGCCCAGCTTAATGCCATCTTTCACGATTAGAGAGGCACGTCAGTTTCACCATCCCTGGGAAATGAACCCACTGTGCTTACAGTGACTGTCGTGTTTACAAAAGGCAGCCCTTTAGGTACTACTGCTGCAAAGTGCAAATACTCCAAGCTTCAAGTGATATATGTATTTATTGTCGTTACTGCCTTTGAAAGAAACAGGGGATCAAAGTTCCTGTTCACCTTATGTATTATTTTCTATAGCTCTTCTATTTTAAAAATAATAATAATAATACAGTAAAGTAAAAAAAAAAGCACCACAAATTTGGTGTAGCTGTATTAAGAGCATATTAATTATTTGATCGGGATAACAAAATCACAAGCAATAATTAGGATCTATGCAATTTTTAAACTAGTAATGGGCCAATTAAAATATATATAAATATATATTTTTCAACCAGCATTTTACTACTTGTTACCTTTCCCATGCTGAATTATTTTGTTGTGATTTTGTACAGAATTTTTAATGACTTTTTATAATGTGGATTTCCTATTTTAAAACCATGCAGCTTCATCAATTTTTATACATATCAGAAAAGTAGAATTATATCTAATTTATACAAAATAATTTAACTAATTTAAACCAGCAGAAAAGTGCTTAGAAAGTTATTGTGTTGCCTTAGCACTTCTTTCCTCCCTAATTGTTAAAACAATTGCACAATTTGAGCAATTCATTTCACTTTAAAGTGTTTCCCTTTCCTTAAAATGATAACCAGACCCATAATTATTAAGAGGAATAAAAACGAGATGTATTCCCTATCAAAACATATCAATTCAATACATTACTTGCACAAGGTTGTATATACATATTATAAACAAATGCCAACATACCCTTCTTTAAATCAAAAGCTGCTTGACTATCACATACAATTTGCACTGTTTGTTTTTAGTCTTACTCCTTTGTATTCCATGATTTTACAGAAAGTCTGAAGCTATTGATGTTTCCAGAAAATATAAATGCATGATTTTATACATAGTCGCACAATTGGTGGTTTGTCATATATTCATGTAATGAATCTGAGCCTAAATCTGATCAGGTTGTTAATGTTGGGGTTTATACCTATTGTAGTCAATTAGTACAGTAGCTTAAGTAAAGTCGGACCATTTAATTCATAATTAGAACAATAGCTATTGCATGTAAAATGCAGTCCAGAATAAGTGCTGTTTGAAATGTGATACTGGTACCACTGAAATCGATCTGTACTGTAATCTTGTTTGTAATCCTGTATATTATGGTGTAATGCACAATTTAGAAAACACCCATCCAGTTGCAATAAAATAGTATTGAAAAATCTGAGCAATTGTTGCATTTCTTCTTAAAGTGATTTTTTTAGGTATATTTAATTCCTAAGCAGAAGAGTCACTTTATTTGCTGAGTTCCCAAAAAACCCCCACTAAATTCTGTTTGTAGAATAAAATAAAAGAGAAAAGTTTAACACAAACTCCCTAGTCTATTTATCTTGCTTAGGGAGTCACCAGCTCTTCATAGATAATGAAAGGACCAAACTGATATTTCATTACTTGGAATATGAGGCTGGAATGGGGGAGGGTTTGTGGAGAGACAAACAGTTATATTTTTGTGTTTTGTTTTGTTTTCCATTCCTTTAAATGATTATGTTATGTGTTTTCTTCAATTTTTTTAAAGATAGGGATTTTTAAAGGGGAATTTAGTTAATTATTAATAAGCAAGACACAAGTATCCTAGCTTAGTCTGTCTACCTGTCAAAAAATGTATTATAAAAACTTTATAATTTTCTTGGTGCTTTGTTATCTGTACCTTTTCCTGAACTGAAGTGTTCTCTATTGCAAATCAGCACTCTCCCAAAAAGCGAAAATGATATTCCTTTAGAATATACCAGGAAGAAATGATTTAATTAATTTAAAGAATCCAAGAAGTGGCATTTTATCATTGTTCTATATATGATGATTTCAATAATTTTCCCAGAAAAAAAGTAATGAATTACTTACACTCAAGAACATATTATTTGTACTCCGATACTTTTTAGGAAAGTGAAATTGTTTCCTTATCCCCTTTGAAGTACTATTCTGCTGTTTCATAAACAGAACTTACTGGAAAAACTTAGAGATGATTCTGTCCACTGTTAAGGCCACTAAAAAGTTTGGCATTGCTCTTCCTCTGGATGTATTGACTGACAGGAATAATTTCTAGGGAATAATGTTTTGGCACTTGTGCCCTGGCTCTACTGTAGTACTCTGATTACTGTCATTAGTAACTCCATTGTTCTTCCTCTGATTCGGATGCCACATTGGATGACTACCTCCCTTCCCAAGCTTGTTCCTTTAATCTCCTTCTCATTTGTGATTTAGGGGTTCCAGAAAGCTGACCTCATTTAGCAAGCTGCTCCAGAAAAATGTGAGTAATCTAATGGATGGGAACAATTAGCCATACTAATAAACATTGCCAAGGGGGCTACGTCAAGCTGTGACAGTAGCAGTAAGGAATATTTCAACATTTAAAAAATGTTTGAGTGCAATTTAAAATATATCATTTTAGCATGTTTTCCATCAGCCTTCATCACATGACAGAAATACTTTTAAGTTAGTCCTAACTTTATCCAAAATGCAGTCATCTCAGTCCAAGTGAAACAGAGTTGTTATTGAGGAATCAAGCTGTTGCTTCTTATATCCAAGATTGCTTTCACTGTTCTTTAAGAGGCATAATACTGATACGATATCTGAATAGACAGCCTTCCAGTCTAGGAGACCATGAAGTGAACATTTAGATCTGATGTGATCTATTCAGCAGCTCAATTTCACCTGTAATTAAAATTAGACATCTTCATGCAAACTAAAAACTGTTGCTATAGTGAACAGAAGAAAGGGTAAGAGGATGACATTAAGAATTTCAGCTTTAAAACAGCAAGCAGGGAAATCTAAATGTAGATTATTTTTGTAGGGTAGGAATGAATACTGTAAGTGAGGTGTGCTTTTTTTCCCTCCTATTTTGCCTGTATAACTTCTTTCTAAACATAAAGATTCTTTCAGTCAGTCAAGGAGTAACTCGCATGCCACCATCTTTTATTCAAAGGCAGGCACAGATGTTCCTTCTGCAGGGGAGGTTTTAATTTATGAAAATGATATTGTTTATGCATGAATGAACTGAATGCACTCTGCATAACACACAGCACTTCCATCTGATCAGAGAAATACCACAGAACCCGTGCCAATGTCAGAAACATATTCTACAAATTTACTCACTTAAATGTTTAATGAATATTTGGAAGGTATTTTCAAACCACAAGAAACCTTTTAAATTGTCTGTTCCTTTTCTTTTTAAATTGCTAGCCATATTTAAAGAGACTTTACAGTTTTCATAATTGGCCAATGCCCGTATCTAGCTAATAAGAAAAGAAAATGTTTCACTAAGTGAAAAGCAATCAAAAAGAAGAAACATTGGCGACTATAGCTTCATTGGGAAAAACAATTCTTTTAGTGTTGTTATATATTACTCCTTATGAGTAATGTTTAGGATTCTGTGTGTTCTCTCATCTTGAATAATTACTATTCTTATCAAATAAGATGTTTTGATCTACTTAATGTGAAAATGTTCTGAAGTTATTTCTAGAATAAACTGGTATTTAAAATCAGCAGACATTTTCATAAGTTGGAGATGAAATTTGGCTAAATATTTTAACTGGTGCATAATTCCTTTTGAATTAAGTTACTACATAACTAAGTTACTACATAACTTAGATTTCATTTACATCATCAATAACAAATACAGTATGATCTATCTACTTTTAATCCAGAAAAAGACAATTAAATGGCAGTTTAAATAGAGGATTATAATACAATAAGTATGTTTTGCGATTTTTAGGTTTACAATATGTTATTGTAAAATAACATCTGAAACAAATTATGTTCTAATAATCTTAAAAAAACTTAGTTTTCACATTTGAAAGTCTATAATTCTTAAAAAATTAATGCGTTTCTGAAAGAAGCTAGCAATTACTAAAATGATGTATGGATCATTAGCTAACAGTTTGAACCAAGCTGTTTTAGTTCTATAACTAAACGAGATTTAAAGTGAAAATGTCAATTAAACAATTAATAAAACTAGGCTTCAAAACATAGGTTGGTTTTGTCCTAATGGGAATTACATAATAGCAAAGCTATTTCTCAAACTACACTAAAATCTCCTCTCTTTTCCTTTTCCTTCACCACCACTTATTTCCTGAAAACCATCTAAATAAAATCTTTAATTCCAGGGTCTGATAAAGAATAAAAGAGCCAAGGCAACATCTTGTGGAACACCAGGACTGAGAACTCTTGTTGTTACCACGCACAGAGGCGTTCTGGCGTCAGATGAACAGTGATTTGTATGGTGGCATAGTCACTGGCTCCTAGCCAGGCATTATGTTTTGGAGGATACTATTGTCAAGAAGCATTCAACTAGAAATCTGCACTGTATGCACTCAAAAGTTGAGATCATCTGCCTTCCTATGTCAGGAAGAATTCTGTGCTGGCAATTGACTAACAGACTCTCTTCACACACACTAACACTTGGTTCAATGGCTCTGATGGAATTAGCTGTAAAACCAAATTAGTGGCATCAGTAAGACAAGGCCACAGCCTCTGGGGACTTCTGTTTAAATTGCTAATCTTAAAATATCTTAAAATGCAGGGTGTTGTGTTAATCCTGGGCTAAGTCTTCAGATACATTAAATGTGGATTTGGCCACCTAAACATACTGTGCTATTTGCCCAATTACCTTAGAGGTAGATGGGTGGTGACAGTAATAATCTTTACAGACCCTCAGGTATGGAGCGGTCCAGAGGGATGGATGGACATCTAGAGGCAAAAGAATAAATTTAATCTTGCATATGTGAGGTAACTTGATAACTTACTTTGCTGTTAACAAGATTAAAATCTAACTCTACTCTTTGATGTTTTAAGGACAGAAAGAAAGAAAGCTTCACACAATTACTAGGTAAGTGCTAAGCATTTTCCATTCATTCCCACGTTTCATCATCAAAGCAACCCTGTGCCTTACTTTACAGATGTAGAAACTTCAGGAAGCTGGGATACCTAGATCCTTCAGTACCATTTCTTCAATCAGGTTCTAATTCAAATGCAACTTTCCTCAAGGAAAGTCTTCCTGATTCCCATCTAAGGTAGCCACCATCTTCAACACCCCTTCCCCAAAAAACCTTCACTCTTAGGTGGCTTCTTGTCTTTTTCAGAGCATTTATCCATCTGATGTAATCTTGCTTATTATTTGTTTAGTTTATTTTAAAATTATCTACTTCTTTAAGACGTAGTCTTCACAAGAACAGGAACTTTGTCTCTGTTGTTTGTTACTCTTTCTCTGGTGCTTAGAAGCCCCACAGATCCTCAATAAATACGAACATTCTCAAGGAATCAAACCACACTAATCTGATGTTGAAGCACCTTCTTTAACCACTATGCTACAAATCTAGTCAGTGGGGAATGGAGAGGGCCAGAAATGATTCTCAACCCAGTTAAATAGGCATTAATGCTATAGAAAGAGAACAATTGAAATTAATTTTCTATGACACCATGGCACCAAATCCTTTCCCCCACTCCTTCTGAGAATCAATAATCATGAGTATCATTCATCTCCTCTTTTTACTGATATCAATTGGCTAAATTTAATTTGGAATTAGAATAAAATAAGAACTAAAATATTATAGACTCTTTCTAGACTATGCCACTTTTTATATTCATTAAGAACTCAAATGCATCCTACATTTTTTTGTTTCTGTTCATCATTCTTTTAGCAGTTGTTCTTGTTTTATTGTTTGTGTTATGTAAACTTGTCCCAAACTTTCTTATCATCATTGAAGAGTTTAGATTACAGCAGATCAGAATTTAATCCATTATAACTAAGTACTCCAGAAATGAGTTTGAGAATTTGAGCAGCTTTTAACAAATTAAAAAGTAAAAATAGGCTACATGTAGGCAGATTATGGCACAGAAATAGAAACCTATAGTGTATAAGAGAGTGCTTTATAGTCAGAATTGTTTTTACTTTTATTTTTTGTCTTTTTGCCTTTTTCTAGGGCCCCACCCACCCATGGCATATGGAGGTTCCCAGGCTAGGGGTCTAACAGGAGCTGTAGCTGCCGGCCTACGCCATAGCCACAGCAATGCGGGATCCAAGCCGCGTCTGCAACCTACACCACAGCTCACGGCAACGCCGGATCCTTAACCCACTGAGTGAGGCCAGGGATTGAACCTGCAACCTCAAGGTTCCTAGTAGGATTCGTTAACCACTGAGCCAGGTTGGGAACTCCCCCAGAATAGTTTTTAAATTCATCTTCCTCCAATGGTAAGTTTATGGGGAATATGACCTTCCTTGTCAGTACAGCACAATTGAAGAACATAGAGTTACTGTTTTTAGTGATATCAGGAATTCACTTTACTGCTACACATGAATTATCAGGAGAGCAGTTTAGGAAACAGAAAATTGGGAGGATCAGTATTCTCAGAGGATGATTTAGTATAAAAATCACTGAAAACTGAAGGATAGTTTCCTTTAAAATAATCATATTAATATACAGTATGTGTTACTGGTTGAGATAAACATTGCTGGATTACCAAAACTATAATTTATACCTCAAAATATTCATTGTGTAAACTTAGCACATCAATAAAATTTCTGTAGTGTTCTCTCTGGATGATGTCAGTTAATGATGACCATGAAAAGTGTGACTATGATTAATAGAACTGTTCATTCTGCTAGTGTCACTAACAATTTTAGTGCTTGTCTACTTGTAGCAAGGAATTATAAATTTATAATCTGTGGTAGGTTCCAAGTATGCAGCCAAGAAATGTTCATATCCAAGAACTGAGGGGAAAATAGAATTTTAAAAAGAAGACTTGGGGAGTTCTTATTGTGGCTCAGTGGTAACGAACACAACAAGTATCCACGAGGATGCAGGTTTGATCCGTGGCCTTGCTCAGTGGGTTAAAGGATCCGGCATTGCCAAGAGCTGTGGTGTAGGCCAGCAGCTGGTGTAGGCTGGCAGCTGGCAGCTCCGATTCATCCCCTAGCCTGGGAACTTCCATATGCCGAGTGTGCAGCCCTAAAAAAAATAAAAATAAAAATAAAAAAGACTTGGGATAACATAACTTGTCATTGCTAAATAACTGAATACTCTTTATTCTAGACAATGATTAAATATACAGTAAACAGAAGTGAAAAATGAATGTAAGTTATAACTAGAGTCTAAGTAGGGATATTTATTTATTTATTTATTTATTTATTTGGTCTTTTTAGGGCCACATCCGTAGCACATGGAGGTTGCCAGGCTAGGGGGTGAATCTGAGCTGTAGCCATGGGCCTATGCCACGGCCACAGCAATGCCAGATCCGAGCCACATCTGCGACCTACAACACAGCTCATGGCATGGATATTTATTAAAATATTTCTTTACTAAAAGAATTTCTTAGTCGACAGAGGCTAGCCTACTTATTTAGATATTTTAAAATCTCAACATAAGGTTTTTGGATAAAGAAACTATTGTAATGTTTACTTGACTATCATATTCAAAATGTTATTAAATAATGAGAGATTTTCATTTTCATCTAATTAACTAAGAATGTGTTTATTTCACTTAAAATATACTGTCAATGAGAAAAAGTATATTCTGTAGAGGGTCCCAAAATTCATGTCCAGCCAGAACCTCAGAATGTGATTCTACTTGGAATAGTGTCCGAATAATACATTTTAAGGTGTAAGATGTAAATTAAGATGCGGTCATACTGGATTAGAGTAGTCCTCTTAAGAAGGGGACTGTTGTCCTTATAAGGAGAGAACAGAGAAGGCAGACACACAAAGGGAGGATGAAGATGTAGGCAGAGATTAGAATGACATGTCTATATGCTAAGGGACTGTAGAAATTGCCAGCAACCACCAGAATCTATGGACAAGGCATGGAACAGATTTTCCCTCCCAGGAGAGAAGCCACTCTGCAGATACCTTGATTAGACTTCTGGTCTCTAGAACTATGAACAATATATTCCTACTGTTTTAAACTACTCAGCTTGTAATAATTTCTTATGGCAGTCCTAGGAAACTAATACAGTTATCACCTACAATCAATTGATATGTTAAATATACATAAATGTAGAAGAGTTCATTTAAAATCTTGTAAAAATATTACTCGGTTTAAGTGACATAATATATATAACTACCAGAATATCATATTAGTACCAGGTTTGATATTTAAGCAAGCTGACAAATAATAGCTATTTAATAAGCATCTGAATTATGTAAAAGTGTATTGGTTTTTATTTGTGTGAATTAACTTAAATTGACATTTAGATTTAGTCAAGTGTGAATAGGCACACCCAATAAGCTAAGCGTGATTTTTTTAAAAGCTTTATCATAGAATTAACAAAAAGGCATAGAATATAGACTGTTACTAATTCTTCATTTTTAAAATGCCATATTTATTCTATATGTAGGGCAGTATGTATACAAATAAACAGAACTGTGAAAAAACAAATACAGCATTTTCCTTGGCTTCACAAACCCTCATTCAACACAATTTTATGATGTATAAAATTATGTAATTTAAACAAATGATTGTGATGCAAGTGAATTTAAGTTCCATGTGGCAGCTATTTGGCTATTTGGAAGCAAGAGAGTGCAGTAAAGGGATACACACAGAGCAGAGAATGATACACTACAGAAGGCAGAGTGAAGAAAGAGGAGAATGGTTCTTGCACTGTATTATTTAAGCCACTGGATCAGTCCTCTTCAAAAGCTATCCCAGCCTCTCTAACTAGGTTTTATTTTTTTAAGCCAGTTTGAGTTGGGTTCTCTGTGATAAGGAGACTTGTCTGATACAAAAGAGACTGTAATTTCGTTGTTGCTTGGTATTTTTTATACATAAAGTTGGAGAAAACTGGATATAGTGAAGATGAAATAGACTAAGATGTACATCTTTGTGGGTATGTTGGATAGAGTAAGTTGTTAAGAGAGTGGAGGGTGGGAGACGTGGAACACAGGCAATTCCTTTGGAGAGGAGAGATACTTCTTTCTAGAGAGAGGAGTCAGGGTAGAGAAAGAAAATTTCAGGACTAAGGGTTAGAGAGTAGTAAGAGTCTATTCTGACCAGATTCTTTCATGTGAAGACAGAGGCATGATGACACACTACGAGAGGGAGGTGAAGGAGATAACAGAAGGTTTAGAACAGCCTCTCCAGGAATAAAGAGAATAAGCTCTATCAAGATTAATCAATATTAGCATAGTAGGGCTTAGAACTTAGCAAAATTTGGAGACAATGTTAATGTCATAGTTCGTAGTAGTAGTTCACATGCCTCAGTGAAAATCTCTCAGTAGCCCACAATTCAGAGTGGAAACAGAAGATAGTTGCAGGTGGAGTTCTTGTTGTAGCTCAGTGGATTAAGAATCCGACTGGTATCCATGAAGAGGCAGGTTCGATCCCTGGCCTTGCTCAGTGGGTAAAGGATTCAGGGTTGATGTGAGCTGTGGTGTTGGTCACAGTCGTGGCTTGGATCCTGTGTTGCTGTGACTGTGGTGTAGCCCGGCAACTACAGCTCCAATATGACCTCTAGTCTGGGAACTTCCATATGTTGTGGGTGTGGCCCTAAAAAGAAAAAAAAGAAGATAGTTGAAGGTTTTTATGGCATTTGCATAAAAGAATTGCAGGTGCTGGTAAGAGAGAAGTTGAGAAGTTGAAGTGATATGCTGTGGGGCCCAGGGGAGCAAAGAGTGAATGCACATGGTAGATAGGCAAAGATGGCCCCAACAGTTCTGTGATGGCTTGCAAGACAGAGCGCCAAATGAATTTGTGGATCTGACTGAGGAAATTTTTGGCAGAATATTATAAGTACTGATTGGATTCTTTTATGTATACAATCTTTTCTAGATTCTTTTCCATTTATAGGTTATTACAAGATATTGAATATAGTTCCCTGCACTATATAGTAAATTCTTACTGTTCACTTATTTTATATATAGTAGTGTGTATCTGATAATCCCTTACCCCTAATTTATCCCTCCCTACCCTCTTTCCCCTTTGGTAGTCATAAGTTTGTTTTCTATATATGCTTGTTTTATAAATAAGTTCATTTGTATTATTTTATTTTAAATTTCACATATAAGGGATATATTTGTCTTTCTCTTTCTGACTTATTTCACTTAGTATGATAATCTCTAGGTCCATCCATCTTGCTGTAAATGGCAATATCTCATTCTTTTTTATGGCCAAGCAATATTCCTCTGTGTGTGTGTGTGTGTGTGTGTGTGTGTGTGTGTGTGTGCACGCGCACGCGCACACGCGCACATGTGCACCACATCTTCTTTATCCATTCATCTGTAGATGGACATTTAGATTGCTTCCATATCTTGGCTATTATAAATACTGTCACTATGAACACAGGGGTGTATGTGTCTTCCCAAATTAGAGTTTTTGTTTTTCACAGATGTATGCCCAGGAGTGGGATTGACGGATCATATGGTAACTCTATTTTCTTTCTTTCTTTCTTTTTTTTTGTCTTATATATTTTTTAAGGAACCTTTATACTGCCCTCCATAGTGGTTATACCAATTTACATTCTCATCAACAGTATGGGAGACATCCCTTTTCTCCCTACTCTCTCTAGCATTTATTATTTGTAAGCTTTTAGATGACGGCCATTCTGATCAGTGTTAAGTGGTACTTCATTGCAGCTTTGATTTGCATTCTCTAATAGTTAGTGATTTTGAGCATCTTTTCATTTGCCTGCCGGGCATTTGTATATCTTCTTTGGAGAAATATCTATTTAGGTCTTCTGCCCATTTTCAGGTTGGGTTTTCGTTTCTTTTTTTTTTTTTTTTCTATCAAGTTATATATTTTGGAAATTAAGCTCTTGTGTGTTGCATTGTTTGCAAATATTTCTCCCATTCTGTAGGTTGTCTTTTCATTTTGTTTTTGGTTTCCTTAGCTCAAAAACTTTTAATTTTGACTAGGCCCTATTTGTTAAAAAGAACCCCATTTCTTAATGGCCAACTTAGAGCAGCCTGATTTTGGGCTTTATTAATGTGAGAAGTAAAATCATATTTTGAAAACACTTTTAGCTGGATATTCTGTAAATGATAGAAAAAATGAACAAGGCTTTTGCTATAAGGGCAGGTGTAAAAAGCAGGAGAAAAGGAAGCTTCCACTCACTGTCAAAATTTTGTCTATGTTGTTGAAAACACGCAAAATCATCTGTTGTAATTCTTTAAAAGATGTGCTTCTAGGAATAGTTCATTTACAGATTCAAAATCTCAGACATCAGTGGGAGGTAGAGACTAGGAATTTCATTTAAAAAAACCTTAAGATTCTTAAGCACATCCAAGTTTGAAAAGACTAAGAATTTGTGTTCAGAAACAGTCGTTTTTGTGTTTAAGCATTCAAGAAGTTCAAGGTTCAGAGGATGTTTAAAATGGGAACCTGCAACAGAAGACACCATAGGTAGTTGAGATGAGGCTGTCACGAAAATTTGGGACTAGGCGATTGTATAGAATTCTAAAGTGCCCCCACATGATGACAGAAAATGATGTAAAATGCAAAGACTGGCCCCAATGCTAAACTCTTTGGTGCCTATGGGTAAAAGTTGGGAAAGCAGTGGACTGTTTTCCACAGAGAGAAGGGATGTTGCCTCTTCTATATAATACCTTTTTCACAGTTATAATTATGGGAGCTCTAGGAAATAAGGATAGCTTTCGGATTTAAACTGTCTGTTTTATTTGTGTATCTGGTTATACCTAATTTAAGATTCTTCATTTCAGCATTGCTAGCAATTACTGTGAAAAACTTTCAGCTCTCTGTTTGGTGGAAATACCTTTCAAATTGTTTGCTCCAAGTTTACGAATATCAGTACCTACCTTCAAAGGGGCTTGAAAACCTTGAGGGGAAGGGAAGAGGGGCCCATTTCTTTCTTTTGTTACTTATTATTGTTTATTGAGAAGCTAGACATGACATGGTCATGCCATTCCATAATTGCATGAGATAGGTCTCAGAACACAGTTGAGCAATTCATTTTAAATAATTTCATCATGAGTGCAAAAAGCTGGCACATGAAGAAAATGTGATATTCTGACTTTGTGGGATTCTATAATTTTTTTCTATTTTCTCTGAAATTCTTGAAGGGACATATGGCCCTCTAGCTTTTAGGCAGCAGGAGCCCAGGTAGCAGGAACATTCTGACAGAAATCTCTACTTAGACACATTGACAAAGTGCCCATTTAGCATCAGAAATGACTGAAAGACGAATGCACCTAAAGCTCGCTTCACCCAAAATAGAAGTTGACATGAAGAAATTAAATACATCCTGAATTTTTCTTTTCTTTTTCTTTTCTTTATCCTCACTCATGGGACATAGTAAGTTCAATAGCATCAGAAATTGATACTGGAATTCAATTTAAACAGTTAATTTATTCATTCAAGCATTCAACAAACACATTTATTGAGCACCTTTTATACTGAGACCACTCTTTTAGACACAAGAGATAGAGCCAGAAGCAGGCAGACTAGGTCACATCAGTCATTGAGGTACCCATCTGATGGCAGAGGGTGGACAAACAAGAGGTATGCAAATAACTCCATTAAGTACTTTTAGAACACGGGATGTGCAATGAAGAAAATAACATTGAGTAGGGGTCAACTTTTGACTGATGGCCAGGGAATACCCTCTGAAAAGGTGACATGGTGTGGATTTGGCCACCATGCAAAGCTAGGCCATTGTGAAAATTGTTCCAGGCTGAATACACAGCAGTTGCAGAGGTTCTGAATGAGGAACGGACTTGCTTTATTTGAGAAATAGAAAGAAGGTCAGTCTGATTGGACTTAAGTAGACTAAAAATGGAAGAAAAATAGTAGGAGACAGAGTTTGAGCAGGTGGGCAGGAGTCAGATCACATGGGCTCTCACAGATCACGGTGGGTGCTTGGATGTTATTCTACCTACACTGAGCACTTGATAAAAATAACTGTAAACTAGACTTTGAGAAAGAACTATGTTGATGGTAATTTCATGACAGGCACTCAATCGTTTGTCACACAAACTTCAAACTTTGAAGATAGCAAAGGGAATGACATAGGATTATCCAGGGGCCAGAGTACAAGCATTAGATTTCCTGGTCCCTGGTCTTCAGTGCAGCAGGTCTGTATGTCTCTGTTGACTGTGATTTCACCTGCCTTCATTTGTGTGGAGCCGAGACGTTGTCCCTGATTTCAGGAGGCTGTCCCATCAGGCCTGCATTCCTGGCATTTGCCTAGACAACTAATAGCCTCCTGAAAATGGTATTAACAAACACTCAAGCTTCAGCCAAAGCAGGGAAAACAATGTTCAGGAAGGTCCTTGAAAATTTCCAGAATGCTATTCTCATGTACTTGTGTATTACATGTGTATCATGTATGGGGTAATTGTTCTTCAGAATCTAGGAGGAAAAACCATTGGGCCGCACTGGCATTATTGTTATAGATAATGTTACAGAAATTCATTCACTCTTTCAGATTTTTCTTGGGCACTATGTCCTAGGTTTTGTGCTAGACAGTGAGAATTTAATGAAAAATGTGATAAATTTCCTGCCAAGGAAATTTTATTCTAAAAAAATAATAACATTTATTGAGCTTTTCTTATATTCCATCACTATTACTAAGTGTATTAACTGATTCAATGGGGAGTCTAGACAATAAACAAATAAATTTAGAAAAAAAGTAATAATAATAGATGTGAAAAAATAAAGCAGGGTATTGTAGAGAGATTAATCATAGCCTAAATTTATCTGTGTTATAGTCCCTAGAACCTGTGTCTATGTGAGATCCCATAGCAAAAGGGATTTTGCAGATGTTGCTGAGGATTATCCAGGTGGGCCCTATGTAATCTCAAGGGTCCTTACAAGAGGGAAAAAAAGGTCAAAGTCAGAGACAGAAGATGAAATGATGAAAACAGGGAGACAATGCTATGTATGCTGCTGGCATTGAAGGTGGAAGAAGAGACCATGAGCCAGGAAATACAAAGGATATCTAGAAGCTGGCAAAGGCAAGGAAATGATACCTCCCCTCTCCTGGAGGAATGCAGGCCTGTTTATGCCTTTATTTTAGTCCACTGTAACTGAGTTTGGACTTCTGGCCTCCAGTATGTAAGGTTTGGATTGTTTTAAGGCATTCTGTGGTAACAGCAGCAATACGAAACTACTACACAGGTTACAAGGTAGTCAGTGATGATCGCTGTTCAGCAATGGCCTCTTAGAGAAGGTGCTCTTTAAGCAGAAATGTGAACAAAGTGGTGGAGGGAGATATCCTGGTAGGCAGAATATTCCATTTAGAGAAAACAAAGTAAATACATTGAGAAGGGACAAGTTTCACTGTGTTTGAAGACTAGTAAGAAGGCTGGTATGAGTGAGCAAGGGCAAAAGTGTTAGCAGGTGACCTTGGAGAGGGATAGCCAGGGACCAGATTACACAGGGCCTTGTGGTTTTGCTAAATATTTATTCCAAATTCTTTGCTAAGAGTTTATTCCAAGAGAGATGGGAACTCAGAGGAAAGTTATGGGTGATGAGTGGTATGATCTTGTTACTTTTTCTTTTTTCTTTTTTTTTTTTTTATGGCTGCACCTACAGCATATGGAAGTTCCTGGGCTGAGGATTAAATCTTAAGCCACATCTGTGACCTATACCAGATCCTTTAACACACTGCCTGGGGTTGGAGATTGAACCTGAAACTCTGCAGTGACCCTAGCTGCTGCAGCCAGATTTTTAACGCACTGTGCCACAGTGGGAACCTTTGATCTTGTTACTTTTAAAAGGAGCAATGTGACTACTAGGTGGAAAACAGACTGGGTTGAAGGAGCCAGTACAGGGAAAGGGGAAAGCACAGAGATGGGCTGGGGGGCTTTTGAGTTGTCAAAGTAAGAGGTACAGGGGTGCAGACTAGCATGAGAACAGGCTTAAAGGAGCCTATTTTGCAGATGGAATTGACAGGATTTGCTAGTGGATTGGATGTGAGATAAAGAGAGAAAGCAAGGAGGACTTTTTTTTTTGTCTTTGTCATTTTAGGGCTGCACCTGCAGCATGTGGGGGTTCCCAGGCTAGGGGTCCAATTGGAGCTATAGCTGCCGGCCTACACCACAGCCACAGCAACGCGGGATCTGAGTTGCATCTGCAACCTACACCACAGCTCACGGCAACGCCGGATCCTTAACCCACTGACCGAGGCCAGGGATTGAACTCGCAACCTCATGATTCCTAGTTGGATTGTTTCCGCTGAGCCATGACAGAAACTCCAAGGAGGACATTTTGATGACACTATTTTGCTGAGATTTGTGACATTCTGGGAGGAAGAGGTGTGTGATAGAAAATCATGAGTTTGGTTTTAGATGTTAGGTTTCAGATGTAGGCAGCTGGACATAGTGCCTGATGTTCAGGAGGGTGGTTGGGGTGGATGACTCCCCTTGAGGAGCTCTGAATAGTAAGTAAAGCCTGTGTAGCACTGATGCCTGTGTAGATGGATCCTGTGGACAGAGCTCCAGGGCACTGCAACCTTTAGATCCCTGGAAGAGAACAGCTCACCAAAAGGAAGAAATGGAACACAGCCATTGCTTTCATCCACAAGAAAGGCAAAACCAATGTTTTTGGCTCTCTGGCCTGACTGAAGCTTGAAAAATGGCAACTTGCCCCTTGCAAAGGTCCTAAGAAGTAGTCACTGCCTTGGCCTATTTGCCCTGGCTCTCAGTGAGCTTTTAAAATGCCAATGAGCTCTAATTGTGTTGATTGCCTGACAGCTGTGAATACAAGATGCTGACTCCAGAACTGCGACTCATTCTGCAGGGCACCAGCCTTCCCCACTAACGACTGCTGAGTTGAGCCACCTGAAGCCTGTGTGGGGCTTAGCAGCAGCTGCACTTCTGCTCCAAGAAACAGCTCTCTGCAATCGGATCAAACTGAGGCGCTGCCTGCTTTGCCTGGAAGCTTGGATATTTGTTTTCAGAGCATTAAACAGTAAGGGTCCTTGCTTAACTGACATATAGGCGCTTTAGGTGTGGAAGGGATTTGGCTAGGCCTAAGGGCTCCATCCTCAGTTTTTTTAAAGTCAAGTTTGAGCAGAGAACCTGGAGAAGCTCCTGCTACTGTCTTTGCAGTGTGACCAGGGGCAAGGACAGAGGAGAAGTGGCCACCTATCATAAGTCATTGGTTAGGCCCTAGCACCCTGAAACTAGGTTCACAATTTTAATTTTTTCTTAATACAATTATTCTGACCTTATATCTAAAAAAAAATAAGCCTGCTGATTTAATTCCCATTCCATTTCTCTTCCTGAGAACTCACTTTCTCCCCATTTCACCATCAAGCTGTCAACTCCCTGTTAATACTCTGCTTAAAGCAGCGATTCTCAGCTCTAGCAGAACATTGCAATCAGCTGGGGAGCTTTAAAAACTCCTGAAGTCTGGTCTCATCCCCAGAGGTTCCAATTTAATTGTCTTTAAGTGCAGCCTGGGCATCTGGATTTTTAAAAACTCCCCAGGTAACTCTAATGTGTAATCATGATTGAGAACCACTGGCCTCCAGACTCTGAGCTTTCCAAATTAACAGCTAATTTCATGAATCTCAGCTATCAGGAAAAAGTGAAGGGTGAATTCCCCAGGGCTCCCTTCATCTCCAGGTAATGCCCCATTACAGCAGTAGCCTTCAGGAGAACAAGCCCAGCTGCCTGTAATCCGCAGAGATGGTCAGATCCCTGCAGACACAAAACTGCAGAGGAGGTATCTTGGGGGAAAGTAGGACCCTGGATACTTAAAGCATGCTTCAAGAGAACGCGCTGGAGAGAAAAGTGTAAAATCAGAGGGTTATACCCTTGCAGCTTTGAGAACCAGCAGCATCACCTGGAAGCTTCCTAGAAATAGTGTGAGGGCCTCTTCCCAGACCTATTCAGTAAAAATCTACATTTTAACAAGATGCTCAGAGGGTGAGTATGCAAGTCGAAGTTTGAGAAGCCGATAATGCGGTGCGAAAATCTCAAGAAGATAGGGACTAGGCAGCGGGAGCCACTTCTCCTCCTGGACTGATGCGGGGTGTGTTGTGTGTGGGGGTCTTTTTGTAGCGTTAGACTGGAAG
The DNA here is from genome assembly GCA_004024745.2 of Catagonus wagneri. Classification (NCBI taxonomy): domain Eukaryota; kingdom Metazoa; phylum Chordata; class Mammalia; order Artiodactyla; family Tayassuidae; genus Catagonus; species Catagonus wagneri. Next base: position 34,334,648 of record PVHT020000141.1, on the reverse strand, counting down.
TTGGCGGGCCAAGGTTCTGGACTGGGTCAGGGTGGCCCCGCCTGCCCGCCCCGCCTCCCTACTGGGTCTCTGCCCCACGCGCAGTTGCCATGGCAGCGCCGGACGCAGCTAAAGCGGAGCCAGCCGCGGTCTCCAAGCCCTCCCCCGACGGCCTCCTCCGACCCCAGGATTCAGGCTCAGCTGGAGGCTCCGCCATGCCCCGGGGGAGGCGCGGCAGCCGGGTGAGCGCCTTGGAGGGCGGCCGGGAGGAAGAGGCGCCCCCGGCGGCCGACGCCGTGCCCTCGGTGCTGTGGGCGTCCGGGCAGCAGCCAGAGGCGGCGGCGGAGCAGATTCTGCTCCGGGGTATCTTCGAGATCGGCAGGGACAGCTGCGACGTGGTGCTGAGCGAGCGGGCCCTGAAGTGGCAGCCCATCCAGCCCGAGCGCCCCACAGGTGAGTGGTCCCGGGGGGCTGTCCTCCGCCGCCCGCGTCTTGCCTCCTTCCCAACCCCCTCCTAGCCCCGCACCCTCCTTCCCCGAGCGGTCCCTCCGCCCTCCGCTAGCTCCTCCTCTGCCCCAGCGGGCTGCCGCGTCCCGAAGCCGCCGCCTCCTCCCTCGCGACTAGGCAGAGCCCGAGCTGGCCCTAGGGGCCTCCAGCTCAGTGTACCTCCCGCCTGGCTTTCCGCCTGTGGCGTGACCCCGGTACCAACGTCACACTCCGTTTCTGCTCCGCCACTCGGAAGAAAGAATTGAGCCCCAAAGGGGCTGTGCTTTCTAAACGCGGGAAGGTCACCTACTCCCCTCCAAATTGAAGTTTTACTCCATCAACTACTGACGGTAACGCTGAGAGCGTAAGCATTTTACAGAATATACCTACATGTGCGTTCCGAATTCAATTCTGATTTCGCTCACTTCTGAAAATTTAACCTCAATGCTGGTCTCTCTGTACTTTTCCATCCCCTCACGTTCCTTGCTGTTGTCTGGAAGCCCAGTCAAGAAACTTTTGGTGTTTTAACATTGACTTTAGAATCGTGTTAAGTGCACTTGCCTTTTGACTTAAAACTTTTCTAGTGTTACAATTCTGTGCAGTAGAACTATTTCAAGTCTTAGTCTAGAGATGATTTAGGGAAAAAAAAAAAAGCCTTGGGATGTTGTATGCATCCATCCCTTCTAAATGCTAATTTATGAAAAAAAAAAAAATTAGAAAGCCTTCCCCTGTTGGAAAACAAGACACAATGTGCTATTTGTATTGAAAAATAGGAAAAGTGACTGTTTTAAGGTTGCTTGTTTAAGAATCTAAGAAAACTGACTAATCAGAGACTCAGCCCTGGTTCTTAGTGGGAATTCTGCTGCATGTGCTCTGCTCGCTTTCTTAACTAAAACTAACTTGAAATTTAATTAAAAATGTTTTCAGGTGTGTTAAAAACCAGGGTAGAATATTTTCTAGAACTCTTGAGTTAAAAGCTAAGGGATATGGATGTAGAATTATTCTGTTTAGTTTTTAAGTCACTTTGAATTTTGAGGACATAGAAGTTTACAATTAGAGTTTAGATTGGCCTACAAGAATTGATATAACCTACAATGAAGCTGAAATACCATAGGATTAAAATGAGATGTTGTGCAATGAGAGGTATTCAAACCAGTGCTGCAATACTGGTACATGAAAAGTCAAATAATGACAGGAAACAAAACATGCTCTTTTATATAGCCAGTGGTGATGGAGGAAAAGTAGGCTTAATTAGCATTCCTGGCAGTAGAGTTTAAAAGATATGTGGACAATTATAACTCTAAAGGTTGAAAGTGTTGATATTTGTTTAATCTTGCCCTAAAACCTTTCCGTTTTCCTTTTCCTTCAGCTAGGTGTACTTCTTTTGCATAGCTTACACCTAGTACGCAAAGCACTTTGGGCCCTGAAAATCGAAGGTTCAGAAGCCTAGAAGCTTAGTAAGATGAAACCAAGAGATGTTTTACTTGGCAAAACAGTAAGAGTGGGGAAAGAAAAGGAAGTATTGAGATGATATGTTTAAATGTGAGAAAAACTTTCTGTGGAATTAGCTTCGATGTGAGTGGTGAAAGACAAATGAAGTTGGTTCAGAAAATGTATGAAAAGGGTGAAAAGTTGCACCAAGGTTACTATATTGGGAGGACATGGTGGGGGAGACCATGCCTGTTGCTCCTTGGCCAGCACCTGGCTGTTCCAGGAAAGGGTGAGGGTGGGGTCAGATGGCTGGTCATTCAGATCACAAGAGGTATTTGCAAGACCACCCAGTTTTTAAACTTCATAGTGCCTTAATAGTTGATGTTGCCGATGTTGTTTGTTTGAATAGACTATTTTTAGAGCAGTTTTAGGTTCACAGCAAAATTAAGCAGAAGGTACAGAGATTTTCCATGTACATTCTGCCCCCCTCACATGCATCGCCTCCCAAATTATAAACATTGCCCATCAAGGTGGTTCCCTTGTTAAAATTGATGAATCCACCTTGACACATCATTATCACTCACAGTTCATAGTTTATCTTTGGCCTCCTTCTTGGTGTTCTGCATTCTATTTGGTTTTAGATTATTTGTAATGATGTGTAGTAGAGTCTCCAGAAAAAAATAGAACCTTGAGGAAAAAATGTACAAAACAATATGTGTCTGTGTATATGTATGTATATATATATATATATATATATATACACATATATATATATTTGAGAAGATTTATTATGGGAATTGGAAATTATGGGATGATGGAGACTGAGATATGCTGCTCTATGCCATATGCAAACTGAAGAACCAGGAAAGCTGGTCGTGTAATTCAGAATAAATGTGAAGGTCTGAGAACCAGGCGATCTGATAATGTGGCTCTCAGAGACAGGATCTACATGAGGGAAAGGGAAGGTGTTCAGAACATTTGTTTCATTTATTATCAGCACCTTGAAGAGTGCCTGACATATAAATATTTGTTATATGCGTGCATTTGCTAACTGGTCTCTTGAACTTTAGTTTTGCATATTGCATTGTCATCTGATTATTACACTGCTATTAACAGTGACTTTTCATCATCTATAGGAGTGTTTCCCTCCCTCCCCTTTTGTTAAAGCATTAGAACTTTTTTTTTTTTTTTTGCTTTTTAGGGCTGTATGTAGCATGTGGAGGTTACCAGGCTAGGGGTCGAATTGAAGCTACATCTGCCAGCCTATACCACAACTCATAGCAGTGGTAGATCCTTAACCCACTGAGTGAGGCCAGGGATTGAACCTGGTAGGATTGTTTCCACTGTGCCACAGTGGGAACTCCCTACAAAATATTCTTAAGCTAATGTTGGTCCACTTCTTCACGGTGATCACGGTGACCAGAAGGTTCCCTCTTGCTCAGCTGCAGGACAGAGAAAGAAAGCAATCTCTGACCAGGGCATAGATTGACGAGGATGGCACCTCTGTAATGTAAACAAAATATAGTGTAAACTGTATACACAAAAGGGCATCATCTCTTCAGAAAATACTTTCGTTATTGACGGTAGTGGTGCCTAATGATCTTTCTATTGTAATCTCAAATCATGGTCATTTTACTTGCAGAATCACATAGGTTTATTCATGATAATTGCGTAGTTAGTTGTTCCCTAGGGAAGGGCAGAATCCTGATGAAATGGGAGAGGGATTAGGTGAGGATTTTAAGGCTAAGTGAGAAAGGCCAGGCAAGTGTGGGTCATGGAACCCTGTCTAGGCAGAGCAGGTCAAGGGTAGTGCCACGGTGTTGTTAGCCTCCAACATGGTGCCTAGGACTAGGCGTAAGATGTCAGAAATTGAGAATAGTGCTCAGAAAAGGGAGCTGGGCAAATGTCATAGATCATTGTGCTTATCTTGGTGCTGGATCAGATGTTTTCAGAGTTCACCATTTTCATAATTATCACTGATGGCCTGTTGGCATTGATCTAAATCTCAACCAAGGGCAGACTTCTAGGAGTACCTGTTTACTAAGTGGTAAACTTCTATTTGAAATGTTAGATGGAAGTAGAAGATACGGGCATTTTTGTGCATCCCCCAGTGCAGTGCGTGAGACCTGGTTATGATGTTTCCCATAAAGGAAAAGCTACTGAGAGAGAGAGTTAGTAATGAGTAGGATTAGACTATATTAAGCTCATCTTTTCTAATGATTTTATTTTTTTCCATTATAGCTGGTTTACAGTGTTCTGTCAATTTTCTACTATACAGTAAGGTGACCCAGATACACATACATGTGTACATTCTTTTTTCTCACATTATCATGCTCCATCATAAGTGACTAGACACAGTTTCCAGTGCTATACTGCAGAATCTCATTGCTTACCCATATTAAGCTCATCTTTTGGTACAGTGAAGAATCCCATGTAGGGATCTCCATGACAGGAGTGCCAAATGTGCACAAGCATCTCTTTGCTATCTCTTGCTGGGCACATTTATTCTTTACTAATGAGTAGCACCTTGAAGTAAGAAAAGCACAATAAGATCTTTACAGGCTCCCTGCCCTGCTGTCTGTAATCTCCCATTTGGTGTAGGAAAAATTTCAGGAGTAGGCACCTGGGGACCTGAAGTCTTGTCTGCCAATAATGGATATGGGTGTAACTGACTTAAAGCAAGTCATTTAACCCTGCTGAGTTACAGTTAATTCATCCGCAAAACGAGGCATTTACATTATGTGGTCTCTAAGAACCATCAACTCTGTGAAGTTGCATTTTAAAGAAAATACCTATTTTTATTGATTTTTGGTGTTAAGACATCTTAATTCTGAGCAAGGTTTGACTGATCAAATGTCTGGTGTGTGTGGAGGAGTTGTATTTCTGTCTTAGAAAGGGAAACCCTTTTTTCATGGTAGGTGAGTCGTGAGCAGATTTTTCATGATAGACAAAAGGACTAGCTTACACTTTCTTCAACTTCATTTCTCGTACCTTCTAATCAAATTTCAGGGCAAGGGTTTTATCTTTTATTTTTTAAATTTTGTTTTTACTAAGGTATAGTTGATTTATAGTGCTGTGTCAGTTTCTTCCGTGCAACATAGTGACCCATTCATTCATAGGATTTTAAGTTTGATTAGCATTAGAATGTTATATTTTGATATTCCTAAAAATAAAAGGAAGGTTTCAAATCTTAATTATGGTCCACAACTCTTCTTCTCCATAGACTTACTACCTCAGGTTATACCATTTAATGTTATGTTTTTTTCAAAGGGTTATTCCTACCACGACTTTGAGCTCAGCTGAATTAGAGCAGGAGCCAGAAAAATCTGAAAAAGCTGGGCTTCAAAATAAGGTTTTGAAAGTGCTTCTTTTACAAGGGAGTTAATGATTTTCTTGTGCTCTAAGTTTATATAAACATTTGCTGGAAACTTTGCAGCCTGCAAGGTAATGTGGTAAAATGTGAAAATGAGGAAAACAATCAATTTTAAAGCAACAAGAGTTGGTGATTACGTGGGACTTAGCAGAGCTGGGTACATTCTGAGTATTAATCTGCCTAAGCTGTTTGGGAACAGATGCACGTGAAACAGATCCCAGTCTTCTGTTGTGTACACCCAAAGGGGGACATCTGTCAGTGGACCGTTGGTCAGAAATAATGGAAGCAGGGGTTAAACCCCAAAATGACCCATTATGCATGTGAATTATTGAAGGACCCAATTACTCAGTAAAACATGATGCTTTGATTCATCAGTGTACATATTAAGAAGAAAAATACTTCTTTAAAAATGTTCCCAAGCTGTCAAATTTGAAGGAATTTTTAAAAGATGGTGTGAAAAAGCAAGTTTATCAAGTAGTGTTGTGTTGACATTTTTAAATGCTTTGACAGGTCTGTTAACCTAATGTATAAATACTGTATAAAGCTCATATTGTATAAATATTAGCTTGTTCTTAAAGTAAATTGGTCCGCACAAAAAAAGAGAGTGGCTCTGTAAGCGTGACTATTCAGTGAAACTTTTGTGTAATGATAGAATCCTCTGTGTCTGTCCTGTCCAGTACGGTTGCCACCAGCCACTTGTGGCTTCTGAGCACCTGAAATGTGGCTAGTGTGATGGAGGAATGGAATTTTAAATTTTATTTAATTTTTAATAAATTTAATAGCCACATGCTGCTAGTGGTGATTGTGTTGGACAACATAGCTCTAACGCATGGATGCCTCAAGAGTTGAAAACATTTATTCCCAGGCATGGCTTTTCATCTGTATTTCTGTAGTAACATACAGATTACTACAGAATCTGTAATTAATCTCAACATAGAGCTGGTATGGTCATACAATTTGAGTTGCTGATTTAAAGATGCAACTGAGTCCAGAGATGTCCAAAGAGCAGAGCCCCTTAACATATTTTGTGAGTACAAAAACATGCTTTTATCTGTTGTGGTGAATTAATTGGCTGATAGTAAAGTTGAAGTCTTGTCTGTAAAAATCATTGCCTTATTCTTTGTGGTCATGATTTAGTATTTACACTAAAATTTGGCAAAGAGGAGTTCATGTTGTGGCTCAGCAGTAACAGACTTGACTAATATCCATGAGGACTTGGGTTTGATCCTTGGCTTTGGTCAGTGGGTTGAGGATCCAGAGTTGCCGTGAGCTGTGGTGTAGGTTGCAGATAGGGCTTGGATCTGGCATGGCTGTGGCTGTGGCTGTGGCATAGGCCAACAGCTGTAGCTCCCATTTGACCCTTAGACCCCTAGCCTCAGAACTTCCATATGCCACGGTGTGCCCCTAAAAAGAAAAAAAAAAAAAAAAGTCAAACACTCTGATTCTTACTATAGGAATAGTATATTCAAAATAGTTGTCCTAGCCTGTGTACCCTGACCCATGGGAGTCTGCATCCTAATGTTCTTACTAATGTTCCTAACCACCACAAACATACGGTCCTGTCTGAAGGCAGGTGCTCTTAAAAACTAATCTATTTTTGTGTCCCCTTCTTTTTGGCTCCTTCTCCACGTGGGGGTATTGGGACTGGAGCTGGCACAGAAATATCCTTCTAGAAGTGGGGAATGGTACTTGCATTCAAGGCAAGGAACTTAAAAACTGAAAATCAGATCAGATGATACTGGGGTAAGGTCGGTAAACCAGAGAGACTGATCTAGATGGGATCTGCCCGAGCAGGAGGACTTGAAGGGAACTGCAGGCTGAACATGATGGAGCTAAAAAACCAAGGAGCCATGCCAGTAGATAATAGGGACCAAGAGATGGGCTGGGTACACAGGAAGATGTTATTGCCTAGACTGTGCACTTTGTACCTCCTCTAATTTGGGAAAGTGAACCATCCTAGTTTAAAGGGCCAGGACTGTAGTATATATAATTTGCTGTGATCTCAGTAGTAGATTACCCATTTTTTTTTTTTTTTGGTCTTTTGTCTTATTAAGGCAGTACCTGCGGCATACGGAGATTCCCAGGCTAGGGGTCAAATCAGAGCTGCAGCTACCGGCCTGTACCACGGCCACAGCAATGCCAGATCCGAGTCACATCTGCCACCTCCATTACAGCTCACAGCAGTGCCAGATCCTTACCCCATTGAGTGAGGCCAGGGATCAAACTCACGACCTAATGGTTCTAGCTGGATTCGTTTCCGCTGTGCCACGACTGGAACCCCAGGTTATCCATTTTGAACCTTATTGTCAATCCTGCCTAGCCTATTACTTGACTAAGTTATTAGATCACATTTCAAATACTGACAAATCTGCAAGCATCATCGAAGTCTGAAACACAGGCCCTTCTAATACCTTCCATATGACTGTATTCCTGCCCAAGTTTAAGAAGTACTATGCCAATGATGGGTGTGTCATAGGCTAAGCAAGTGCGTTCTGGTCATGTATGTGGTAAGAAAAGTAGCCGTGGCTCTTTATATGCTCTTGTGTTTTCTGCGACCAGTATGTGATGAGGTAAAAGGGAAAGAGGGAGGGAGATAGAGTTCGAAGGAAATAAACCTTGCACTGATTTTTGGCATGTGAACCAGAAGTTGAGAACCCTTAGTGTAATGGATGACTGCATCCCGAGGCGGGGACATAGGCCAGCAGTCAGGCGGCTATTCATATATTAAAAAAAAAAAATAAAAATGGTTGGCTTAGTGCTGTGGTCTTAGGGAAAGCCTACAGGTAAGTCTAAAATAACATATGCATCAGGGAATTCTTCTAATACACTGCAGGATTTTTGTCTAAAACTGTGTTCTGGAAGCTACTGCTGCTGCTATACACATCAGTGTCCAGTGTTTGACTGAAAATAGTGAACATTTATTGTTTACTCTGCTGGTCCCTGGGTTAAGTATCTTTATCTTGTTTAATCTTCCCAACAAGACTAGGTAGTCCAGATAGGATTTTGAGTCCTAGGGCCTAGAGATGTTAAATAACTTGCCCAAGGTCATGCTAGTAATGGAGTTGCTGGTATTCAAAGCCAAGTGGTCTGACTCCAGAGTCTACGTTGTACCCAGTAGATTATTCTACTTCCTCAGTCCAATAAGAATTCCCCCTAATGCCTTCCCCCTAATGCTATGTGATATCCAAGTTTAATGGTAACATAGCATCATGGTCCACATACAAGAAAATCATCTGACTTCTTTCCAGCCTTTACAGTAGTTCCACTATGAGGGCATATTCTGTTTCTCTCTCCACTTCTAATTCCTGAGTAGATGACCAAATGGGATAGACAAAGTTTTTTAAACTCAGTATTTTTTTTTTTTTGTCTTTTTGCCTTTTTATGTAGAGCTGCACCCGCGGCATATGGAGGTTCCTAGGCTAGGGGTCTAACAGGATCTGTAGCTGCCGGCCTTCGCCACAGCCACAGCAACGCGGGATCCGAGCCGCGTCTGCAACCTACACCACAGCTCACAGCAACGCCGGATCCTTAACCCACTGAGCGAGGCCAGGGATCGAACCCGCAACCTCATGGTTGTTAGTCGGATTCGTTAACCACTGAGCCATGAAGGGAACTCCTAAACTCAGTATTTTTGTTATGGAAAATATTAAACATACCCAAATGCAGGAAGAAGAATAAGCATTTCATGTTCAACCCACTGAGGAGTGAGGCTCTGTAAAACATGTTATTGAGTTAAAATGGTTTTTAAGTCAGTTTTGTTCCATCTGTGCCCTACCAGTTCCCTCCTTTTTCTGGACGAGTTGGAAGCAATTCCTAGGCATCTTATGTATCCATAAGCATCTTACATGTACCTCTAGGAGACAAGGATTAAAAAGTATACGTTACACAATATAATATACAGTAACATCACTCTTATCGCTATTCCAATTTAAAATAATTCTCTCCTTAAATATTCAGTGAGTGTTCGTCTTCTAATTGTTTATCTCCTTTTTAAATGTAAATTAATGTTTATGTAAGATCCATACAGCAGATGGTTGCTGTTTATTTCTTTCATATCTTCTAATCCACAGATTCCTCCCCCCCCCTTTTTTCCTTCTGACTTATTTTCTGCACAAACTGGGTTGTCTGGACTGTAGTTTTTCATAGGAAAATGAAAGGTTTGTTGGGGGCCAGTGTCTGTGAAAGATAAAAAGGAGGAGGAAGCAGATTGGGAAGGGTAACCTTCAGACTGTGATGCCAGGCTGACACCTGTGAAGGAGGAGAAGCAGGCAGGGGCAGGGAGAGCCCCAGCCCATGGAGTTTATAGATAATCTTTGTTTACCTATGTGAGAGCTTGGCAGAAAGATGGCTCATTATGAGTCCTGCCTTGGGCAGAAATGGCTAATTCTCAGTTGTGTTCAGTCATGGGCTGAGGGCAGCCTGGAAAGAGTGTGACCCCAGCTCTTGATGGGGTGGATCCTGAAGGTACAAATAGCTGAAGGCTGTCAACTACCTGCATTCCTTGTAGCAGAAAAACTTTTCTTTTTAATCTTTTTTGTCTTTTTGGGGCCTCACCCACAGCATATGGAGGTTCCCAGGCTAGGGGTCTAATCGGAGCTATAGCTGCCGGCCTAGGCCATAGCCACAGCAACATTGGACCTGAGCCATGTCTGTGACCTACACCACAGCTCTTGGCAATGCTGGATTCTTAACCCACTGAGCGAGGCCAGGGATCGAACCCATGTCCTCATGGATACTAGTAGGGTTCGTTAACCACTGAACCACTATGGGAACTCAGAAAAGCTCTTAAAAGGAGAAGAATTCTTAAAGGGAAATATTACAGCAGCCACAGTGACTGATGAGGTTTATTATTATCATCGTTATGACCTTGGTATTTAAATGTATTAAATATATTTTGATTCACACAATGACTATTCTTACTAATTGCCCAGATTCTGGATTTTTGGACCAGTGGGAACCCCTTCAGGCTGACTTTGGAGAACTTTTGACATTCTTTCACCTTCTCTCTTATTAGCTTTCCCTATTTTCTGGAATGGCGAGATATTCCAGGCTAATCTTGAACATTTCATGCCTCAGACATGGCATCAACCCTATCATCAAGGAAACCTAGTTGTTTGAAATGAGTAATAGTATTTAGAGACCACAATTTGAGCACCAGGTGTGCTCGTTGCTATTACTTTCCTTATATGGTCATGTTTCCTAGGTTTTCCTGAAAGCAGAGCTGAGAAGCATGTGTATTTTTTTTTTTTTTTCTTCCTAAAGAGAAGATGTACCATGGAATTATGCTGGTACTTCCACTTAGAGTTCAAGACTAAAAGGTTTTTGTTTTATCTCCTTTCTCCTATGCTTAAAATCCTATTTTCTCACTGTAACAATATCATTACTGATTTGCCTTATCCTATAGTAAGTCTACATCTCAGAATAACAACACCAATGCTACCATCACTGATGTAATTACTGAGTGCCATTTAAGATCATTGTGTAATTTGTTGTTGTTTTTGCTCTCAGGGTCATACTACTAAAGAGTAAATGCTATGTGTAGGCAAATTACTGTGTTTTAAAGACATTTGGAATCACTCCTATCTGTGATGTTAAACCTCCAATTCAATATGCAGAATTATTGGTTTCATCTTTGCTTAATTTTGGGGCATGGCTTTTTAAAAAAATGGAGTCTTATTTTGTAATTACGTAGAATATGTATACGGTTCCAAAATCAAATCTGCTAAACAAGCTATATTCTGAGAAGTATAATTTTTAGTGTCCTTTCTACCCTTTTCCTTTCTATTATCGGTAAGCCTTTTAAATTTCTTTGGTTTATTCTTTTTTTGGGGGAGGTACACCCATGACACATGGAAGTTCCCAGGCCAGGAATCGAAACCAAGCCACAGCAGTGACAATGCTCAATCCTTAAGCACTAGGCCACCAGGGAACTCCTGGTTTATTCCCTTTTTTTTTTTAAAGTTCTGACCAAGCCACAGCAGTGACAATGCTCAATCCTTAAGCACTAGGCCACCAGGGAACTCCTGGTTTATTCCCTTTTTTTTTTTTAAAGTTCTTTTGTATCATTTTTATTAGATTCCATATGTAAGTGATATCATACGATATTTGTCTTTCTGACTTCACTTAGTATGATAATCTCTAGGTCCACCCATATTGCTGCAGATAACATTATTTTACTCTTTTTTATGGTTGAGTAATATTTCATTGTGTATCTACAGCACATCTTCTTTATCCATTCCTCTGTTGATGGATATTTAAGTTGCTTCCATGTCTTGGCTATTGTAAATTGTGCTGCAGTGAACATAGGGGTGCATGTATCTTTTTGAATTATTGTTTTCTCCAGATGTATGCCTAGAAATGGGATTGCTGGATCATATGGTACCTTCTGTCCTCCATAGTAGTTATACCAATTTACGTTCTCACCTACAGTGTAAGAGGGTTCCCTTTTCTCCACACCCTCTCCAGCATTTATTGTTTGTAGACTCTTTTTTTTTTCTTTTTTGCCACACAGGCAGTATGTGGGAATTCCTGGGCCAGGTATTGAACCTACACTGCACAGCAGCAACCAGAGCCTCAACGGTGAGAACGCAGGAGCCTCAACCCACTAGGCCATCAGAGAACTCCCTGTTTGTAGACTTTTTCATGATGGCCATTCTGACCAGTGTGAGGTGAAAACTCATTGTAGTTTTGATTATTTGCATCTCTTTAATAATTAGTGATGTTGAGCATCTTTTCATGTTTTTTTTTTTTTGACATCGGTTTTCTTTGGAGAAATGTCTAGACCTTATGCCCTGTGAGATGGCTATAAGGGCTATAAGGGCTATATATAGCCCTGTGAGATGTTTGCATATTTTGGACATGAATCCCTTTCAGTTGCTTCATTTGCAAAGATTTTCTCCCATTCCGTGGGTTGTCTTTTCATTAATTTAACGGTTTCTTTGCTGTTTAGGAGTTTTTAAGTTTAATTAGGTTTCATTTGTTTATTTTTGTTTTCATATTCATTACTCTAGGAGGTGAATAAAAAATATTGCTGCAATTTATGTCAAAGAGTGTTCTGCCTGTGTTTTCGTCTCAGAGTTTTATGGTATCTGACCTTACATTTAAGTCCTTAATCCATTTTGTTTTTATGTTTGTGTATGGTGTTAGAGAATGTTCTAATTTCATTCTTTTACATGTAGCTGTCCAGTTTTCCCAGCATCACTTATTGTCTTTCCTCCGTTGTTTGTTCTTGCCTCCTTTGTCATGGATTAGTTGACCATAGGTGCTTGTGTTTTTTTTTTTTCTGGGCTTTCTATCCTTTTCCATTCTTGTTTTATTCTTATGTAAGCAAACACGTACATATATTCTCCTTACCTCACCCCTATGCACCTTCCTAAGTGCATGGTAGTGTACCATATATACTCTTTTCCTCTTTGATTTTTTAAAAATTAACAATATACACAGTATGTCACTGGATAAAGTATACAGCAAGACTCCACATTTCCTTTTATATTTGCACAGTAATCCATTGTGTACTATAGTTTATCGAACCACCTCTCTGTTGAAGGATTTGGGTAGTTTCTAGTCATTTTTGCTATTGCAAGTAGTGGTATAATGAAAAAATCTTCTGATGTCTTTTTTTTCCCTCATTATAATTTTGGAATAGATCTCTAGAAGCGGAGTTGTGGACTCAAAGAATAAATACATATTTATTTTTAATAGACTTACTTTTTAGAGTAGTTATAGGTTCACAGCAAAACCAAGCAAAAGGTACAGAGATTTGCTACTTCCTGCCCGTGTAATTTTGCTAATATTTCCAAATTCCCTCAAAAGGACTGTGCTATTTAGCTTTTCTATCGTGTGAGGTTACCTCTTTCTGTGCAATTTCTCCAAAAGATAATATTGTCAGACATTTTAAAAACCAATCTGATAGATGAGAAATGGTAACAGCATACTTTAATTTGTATTTTTCTTATTAAATCACTCATGTTTTTAGCTTATTCACCCTTACAATATGGAACCACCTATTATATGCTAAGGTTTCTCATAGGTTCCAGGGAGGCTACAATCAATTTGATATAATTTCTACTTCAAAGTCTTCACAATCTGCAGGGAGACTCTTAAGCAAAATAACTAGGTGGTCTATCTTATGTGCAATTGAGGTATTACTTACAGGGCATTATAAAGAACTGTGGAAATGTAGCTAAAGGAGAAAACGATTTTGTTGGATTGGATAGAGAGGGAAGTCAGGGAAAGCTTCAGAGGGGTATGAGGGTTAACTTGAATGTGGGCCTTAAAGCATGGTTAGGAGTAGGCAATACAAAGGAATAAGGAAACCATTATAGGAAAATAATATTTTGAAAAAAAAATCTCAGGAAAGAATGCTTTGACCTATGCGGAAAATAAGACCATAGTCTGTGGAGAGAGTTTTCTTTAGTGGGGAGAGTTTTCTTTAATGAGGGGAGGTGACAGTGCCTTGTATAAGTCAGTAGTTTGCATAGGGTTTTGAATATCACGCCAGGAAGTTGGTGTCTTAACCTGAGAATTGAGTAAGGAGTGCAAAGGCCAAATGTCAGAGGATATCAAGTTTTTATTTTTTAAAGTAAGTGAGTTTGGGTTTTAGAACCAGGGGTAGGATTGATTGTAAAATAGGCTCCCCATTGAGGAGCCCATGTCAGTGGCCAGAACTCCAGAAGATCCAGGAGGCAGTGTGTATGTGGCAGGGAGAGAAGAGAGGTGAGGCTAGATGAAAGGGATATTATCAAAGATAGAATCTGGAGAGTATAGGCTTTGAGGAAAAGGGAAAAAACAATGGTGATGCTGAGATTTTCAGCTTGGACAATGGAATAGATAGTGGACACAGCTAAAATTACTTCCTATTTGCTGGTTTAAGAATTATCTTACTCAACGTATTCTACCAAGCATCAAATGTTCCAGTAGCTAGCAAAATGTCCAAACAGAGGGGAGATGGAAAACTCGGAAAATGCATAAGCTGGAGAAATTTCTCCTGAAGGATTGTAAATTGAACCCTGTCAAGCTTAAGATCTATGTTTTCCCTGAGCCTCAGGCTCTCCCTGTCTGTGCCCTGTTTGTTATTAGGTTGGAACTACTTTGGAAAAAAAAAAAAAGGCAAAACTTAAAGCTATTTTCCAAAAACATTGTTTATTAAATATTGGTAGATAAAGTTATGATCTTTGTACAACCATAATATCTAGGTATTATTGCAATATAAAAATCAGCAAAATAACTTTAAATGTCAATTTTTATATGTAGAAAAACTGTTTATCATTTAAAACAAATTCACTTAAATCTGTTTGTTTTCTTAATACAAATACTGTTTGTTTCAAATTAAACTTTAAAGCTTAATAAATGTTACAGACACGTAATTCAAAGTACTTTCTAGTGCCCATCTGTGCAGGAAGAATAAGATCAGTAAAACTGAGCAACTGTTAGTTACTGGTTTTCTTATATTTTAAGCATGTTTTCTTGTATTTAGAGTGTAAAGGCACAGTAGTATATGTTTTGTGGTTTTCATTATACATATGAAAACGTCACAGTTAAAATCTTGGTGATTATAATACATTTTTGAAGTCTCATTCATAACCCACTTATTTGAGAATAATTTATTTAAATACTTACTATAATATGGAAACATTTTTCTAATGAGATTTGATTTATAGTATACTCTTATTTTAAAAGCAGAAACAAATTCTTCTCTAAAAATCGTATTTCCATTTCCTTGAATTAGCATTTTTCATATTGTGAGGAAAAATGTCTTGGTATCCATCTTCTGAATGAAAGACAAATCTATTGTTTTCCAGGCTGTTTGTTTCGCACTGGGACCAAACCTACTTTATCACTGGGCTTCCTGCCATGGAAACATCTTATGGGGGAACCTAATTTTATTCAAATATTCTTGGTACCTGAACACTTTATTAGGTGTGTGCCAGATTCACCTTGCATCCAATTCATCTGCAGGAAAAATATGTGCTTTGAAAATTTAAGTACTTTTTCAAATCTGACATTGCTAGAGCACAACAAGAATCCCAACAATGCAAAGCTGTGAAATGCCTTTTTGCTTTGACTTTTCAAAGGTCTTCATTCAGTAACATTTAACTGGCATTTATTGTGTACATTGTATGCTTTGGGATGATATGACTAACAGCAAAGGAATATTCTAGAAGGTCTTAGACTTCTGAAGTTGAAGCTGGTAATACACTTACTAAATATGTGTACTTCACATTAAAATAACTCAGTAGTTATCTGTTGCTTTATTGAGTATAAGACACCAAGTTGAAACCATTGCTTTTGAAGTGAGGAATTCTTAGTCATATTCTGAACTAACCAAGTATTGTTGTTAGTTTGGAAAATAACAACTATCTTCATCATTCTAGGGTAGACTGAAGAAAACCCATTTTGGCTGTCCCTCGAACAACTTTAGTATTCTTATTTGGTTGATAATCTGCCTTTATACGAGTCTCAATAAAATTAGTTACATGCAAACTCTGAAAATTCAGCATATTATTACGATCAATTTACTGTTAAACAGTATTATGACCTGGATATAACCTTATTTATTTTTTTCACCTTAATGAAAGCACTGGTCATTATTGCTGCCACTGATGCTCTTTTGTCTGCACATACTGTTGCAACATAATGTGTTGTGCATTTGATACTGATATTACCATATTGCCATAAGGAGCTGCTATTATTTTAGACACCAACTGATTCCATGATAGTGTCACATTTCTCCAACATATGCTTATGTTTTTGTACAAATGACCCCAAGAAACATCTGCTAGTTTTGTAGTGGTATCTACTGTTTCTTTTTTAGAATTTGACCTGCCAGTCACTTTTCAATGTAGATCTATGTTTCACTAGAATAGGCTCACTTTTTTGCTTTTATGCTATTGAAAATTAACAAAATTTTGAGTCAGCTTTATGACATAATTCAGAAAGAAATTGAACTGCTTGTGCACATTACTTTAAAAGTCTCTTCGTGGTTGTGTCCTTGATGCTTTGAAATATAAAAGAGCCCTTTCAATGGCTCCTTTAGGATCCAAAATTTTATGTCCAAAATTGCTTTATAATGGTTCTGAAATTACTCTCTTAATTTACAAAAGTGTGTAGCAATTGTGTTGTATCAGTGGTCAGTTCTTATCTTTTGCTAATTGTTAAATCTTCAAAGAATGTTTAAGGGCAGACAAAGGAAAAGGAAAAGAAGTTTCAATAAAGTTGTGAAATGTTTGCTCTAGGAGACTGGAAAATTTGTAGAGAACATAAGCCATGGATTATATTACAAGTAGAAGCCCTTTTACTTGCTTTGGTATGACTTTGACTAAGAAGCAGTGGCCACAGATTTCCATTGTCTGGCTTTTTCTTTCCTGTTTCCTCTAATTTCTTTAAGTCATAGTTATTCAAAGAAAGCAGTATGACCATATATTGATGGTCCTTAAGCCTGGAATATCTACAAAATGAAAAACAAAACTTTTTTGTATAGCAGTATTTGTCCCATGTTTTCCAGTGGAAAAGAGATTTTTCCAACTCCCTTTATTATATCAGAACACATTATTTATAAAATTTTGTATTATGTACATATTGATACCAACTCTAAACCCAGTAGAGAAAATATACATGAGGTAGAGTCCTTAATCACAACAAACATCTATGTTAGGATCATAGCTAGAACAGCTTGCTGTTATTTTCTTCTCATCTGGTTTCTGTGCATCAGTTGTCGGGCTCCTATAGACTCTTAAGGATGTCAGCATTTATATCTCCGTGCTCACTCATTTGCCTTTGTTGCTCTTAGTATCTCTTAGTCCCTTGGGTGACTTATGTCATTAGGACAACCTTCTGTCTCCTGCTTACCATCACTTGGCTGAAACCGAGCTGAGGCCCTTGTCAGGTACCTTAGGTGCTGGGACCTGCTGGGTTCAGCTCTGGCCTCAGTAATGTCTGTGTGCCTTCCTTGCCAAAACTCAATTCTACGAGGAGTGACCAGATGATTGAAAGCTTTAGTTTCAGTGATAAAACCCCAGCGAGGCTGTGCTGAGTACCTAAATAGCTTTCTGTTAGGCCTGAAATAGGAGAGCCAGGAGCCTCATGTCCCTTGAGAAAGAGGGATTTCCCTCAGCCTTCTGGGCTCAACACTGAGCCATTTAGGTGGGCTAGTGGGCTGGACCCAAAGGGGAGTGTAATTTCCTCAAATTGTGGTTTAGTTTTCCTCTGTGTATGATGGGAGTAGGAGCAACTAAGGGAAGTCCCCAGTGGCTTTTCTTGCCTCTTAAAGGGCAGACCATTTACTTGCTATCTTGGCTTTCCACCCCTTTGGGCCCCCTACCCTTTCGAAAACACTGGAGAAATCATAGGGCTAGGGGAGGGCATACGTGAAAGGTATATCTGGAGTCCTATTTGAAGTATAAAGACTATTTAGAAATTTTTTATTTTATTTATTTTTAAATTTTAATTGATTTACAGTGTTGTATCAATTTCTGCTGTGTAGCGTAGTGACCCAGTAATACGTATATACACATATATATATTTACACATTCTTTTTCTCATATTATCTTCTATTGTGCTCTATCACAAGAGCTTGGATATAGTTCCCTGTGCTATACAGTAGGAAATTATCATTTTAACACTTAATTACTGCCTATACTTAAAAAAATTAAATATAGCTGATTTACAATGTTTCTTCTGTACAGCAAAGTAATTCAGTATATATATATATATATGTATATATATATATATTCTTAAATATTCTTTTCCTTTATGGTTTATCATAGGGTATTACATATATTTTCTTGTAGGATCTTGTTGTTTATCCATCCTATATGTTCTGCCTATACTTTTTGTTGTTTCTAGCTTTTAATACAGAGAATTTTGTCTCTACTATCATGGTGTAGTGGAGTGGGGAACAAAATTAAATATATATTCATTAACTTCGTATGGTGCCTGGTATGGTACTGTGAACAGGTGGGCTCATAATTATTTACTTGATGCTCTTTTTAAGAAGTCAATTACATCATGGGAAATTGAAGAATAACAATTAATTTGTTGAAGCATTCTTTAGGAAATCTTGCATGCATGTTCACTAGAGAAACATGGGGCTTCTGCCTTAAAGGACAAGGCTTTGTTTTGTTTTTAATAAGACACACTCTTTATAATTAAAACAAAATCCCAGTGTTATGGGATTACTGTTTTAAATAATTAGATTTCTTTCCTTTGTCTGCCTGATCCCTATATATGAGAATAAATCTAATGATGTCTTAGGCTAATACATATTTCCAGATTAAATAGTTCTGTTAACCACTGAATTTTAATAATGTCTCTCAAAGTTTATGGATGATAATATAGAAAACTGTGTACTATCAAGAACTTATTTTAGATTTGAGAAAGGCGAAGACACAGAAGCTGGTTAAGAACAACTAGGAGCTGTGGGAATCTTTTTAAATGAGTATGTATTGGTTTCACAGTAAATTATTCAAAAATATAAGTAACTCATTTGCATAATTTTAAACTCTGCTCTCAAAAAACTAAATTCTCTATGCATTTTTAAATTTCAGATAAATGCTTTTCTGAAATAGTATTTTAGTTCCTGAAGATGGTTTACCTTAAAAAAAATGGTTAGGGAGTTTCTGCTGTGGCACAGTGGGTTAACAATCTGACTGCAGAGGCTTGGGTTGCTGCAGAGTCCCTGGCCCCTTGCAGTGGATTAAAGGATCTGGCCTTGCTGCAGCTATGACTAGGATTTGATCCCTGGCCTGGGAACTTAAATATGCTGTGGATGCAGCCACTAAAAAAAACGGTTAGGATTAAAACGATAGAGGAGGAAGGCAAAATGTAATGTCTAGCACTGCTGTTGCTCTTAGGAAAATTCCCAGAATAAGCTCTGTCCCCCTTTCTTTTCTCTTTTTGGTCTCCATACTCCAGAGCCCTTTTCCGAGACCCTTAAATCACGTGTGAGTCTGGGAGAGGACAAGCATTAGAGTGAGTGGAAAGAAGGTGGAGCGTTTGACTTGAGGCAAAATCTTCCTCCATATGGGACCTTCTTAAAACCCTCCCTTCAGCCCCTTACGCCAGAACTTGAGCTCCCAGGCAAGAGGCTGTATTAGGAGCAGCATTAGCTGGAGGCAGGAGTTGAGGGGAGGTGTAGGGGCAGATGAAGGGCCATTTTTCTCATTGGTCACTTCTGGGCTTTGGTGAACCTTTTCTAACTGACCTTTTCCCCTACTCAGTCCTGAGTCAGTCTCGAACTTTTAACTTTTCAGTCGTGGCCGTGCTGGGTCCTCTTAAGTTTAGAAGCTCAAGGAGGCAGTGTTTATAGTTCCAAGTCCAGACTTTAAAGAACCAGAAGGAGCAAAAACGTTTAAGGACTTTGGAGAGATTTTCTATTTGATTCTAGTCCTATCAGACTAAGGTACCTCTCCTCTTATTACCTGATTTAAACTTAATTACTCCTTTAAGGCCCAAATGTAGTCACACTGGGGGTTAGACCTTCAGTGTATGAGTTTTAGAGAAACACTGTTCAGTCCAGAACAAGTGGATTTGCTATAATGCTCCTTTAGCCAAATATTTTCCAATCCTGAAAGTGGCTTTACATCCCTCCACCCTCCAAATTCCTATTAACAGTGAGGTAAGGTTTTTTTGTTTGTTTCTTTTTGATTTTTAATGGTTAATATATGGTTGGTTACGTCAAATTATATATAATGCTAAGAAATAAGAATTGCTGGAAGAGTTAAGTGAGCTAAAACATGTTACAATGATTTGGAAAGATTTTTTCCTTAAACATTTTAAATAGGTTTCCTCAACTCTAAATCTTTGTGAACTTGAGATATCTACTCGGTCTAAATGCAGCCCAAACAGCAATCTTAGTTATATAACAGCAGCAAGTGCAGATCTCAAAGGTTGTGAAATATATTAGAATTCACTGATAATCATGAATTTACGTGTCCTAAAGTTTTCTGAAAATGTGATGAATTCATAACTTCAACTTTTTGTCTATGATTACGGACATTTGAGAGATTACTGTCTGATCCCCTCCCCCATTTATTAAGGGCTTATTTAAGGTTTCAGTACTGAAATCATTGTTCACTTATCTTTGTATCTTCTTGCTAAATCTTATCAATAAATGAATTCTTGTAAATCTGGACATTCTTAGGGCCATCGGATTTTTGGGCAACTGTAAAAGACCATGTGGAAAAGTGATTTGGTCTGGTACTGCCCTGCTTTATTTAAGTCTGAACAGTTCACTTTTGTGGTACAATCAAAATACTGACCTACATTTGAAAATGCAATGCTGTTCAGTTATCTAAATCCACTGTGCTATAAAAGGGTGAAATACAGAAAAGAGGTCACCATTATTATTTTCTCTGTTGTCTTGGAGTGTAGGTTGGGGGTTTTTGTTTTTGTTGTTGGTTTCATTTTTTTGTGACTTTTTTTTTTTTTTTTGGTTGGTGTTAGTCTGAAAGGTAATTGAAGTAGAAACTTTGCTAAGATTCCAGTATGAAATCAAATCATAGTAAACATAAATCTCAGAATTATTGAGTAATGATATTGAAAAATGATATACTAACCACATTAACATTTATCTAAATAAGGGCTGAAATGAGTTAATTCTATTTGGAATGGAAATATTTAAGTTAGAATTGGCTTTTACTTTTGACAAATATTACTTTTTAAAAAACATTTCTACTGAATCTTTAAGCTTTTAATACTTGATCCATTCTCCTAAAGTAGACATAGAAGCGTTTTCTTACCTTAGTTTGGTAAGCCTCTGAACACGCAAAGCAACAGATGTTATACCCCAGCGTAATTATATGTATCCTGGAAACACATCTTTATAGAGTGGGATTGGTCCTTGGGAAAACAAAAATTTGGCAAACAAAGGACATTAAATTGCTGATCTCAGCAGTGATTACCTGGGTTAGATTATAATAATCTTGTATAGGTAGTAACTGCATGAATGTATTGGAAAAATAATGTGATTCTGAAATACATTAAAAGGAGAGTGAACATACGTAAATTTTACCTCACTACACCCTTAACAGAGTAGAAAAACACCTCAATTTTATTTTTTAGAAAGTTCTTTCAACAACTTTTTTTTGAAAATGTTTTCAGGATTCTAAATCCAAATATACTAAGGTTACTGCCTTTGTTTTTATGTTTCATGCCCACTGAAAACAGAGTTTTAAACTAA
This sequence comes from Catagonus wagneri, assembly GCA_004024745.2. NCBI lineage: Eukaryota > Metazoa > Chordata > Mammalia > Artiodactyla > Tayassuidae > Catagonus > Catagonus wagneri. The sequence goes on along the minus strand of PVHT020000141.1, from coordinate 34,313,202 downwards.
ATGAACTGATCAGTAATCTTCCAGCATCCTAGTAACTCTCTGAATAAATTGGGTACTGTGAGGGCCACAGGTACTTGAACCAACAACCACATTAAAGCAATAGTTTCTGTAATTTTGATCTCTTTGTTCCAAGGGCATCTTAAAGCACCCTGTCTTCCTTCTCCAAATAGGTAAAAAAAAAAAAAAAAGAAAAAACAGAGCTCATTAAATTCATGTCACAGAAGGTCTAGAATCATCTGGAAGTCAGGTTGGGAAGCACTGTATAAACCATGTCTTATAGCTATAGAGTTGTGGAGGTCTTTACAAAAATTTCCAAAGTTGATGGTGTTGGCTTTTGGAGTCTGTTTTTTATTTATCTTAAATTTTTTAAAAAATTAAAACTTTTATAGTTGATTTACAGTTTTCTGTCGATTTCTGCTATGTGGTGAAATTTTTAAAATAAGTTTGTCAGTAGTCACGGTCTAAACAATAGGTTTAAGATCATCTAAATATAGAGTTGTTTACAGTTTTTTTTTTTCACAAAAAGATTTTGCACACAAATGAAACCTTCAGCACAAGACATTACAGTTGGAGAATATTCTGGAGCAATTATGCTCTGGGTCTTATTTTCTGTATCTAAGGTGACTAACGTGCTTTTATTGTGGATGTTGAGCTTGTAGATATGTCATCACTCAGTCTCAAATTCTTAGCAACTCCCTCTGTGGTAAACAGTCGCTATGGCATCATTGTCACATCTGTTGTGGAACTGAAAGGGTGAATCAGGAGAATGGCTCACTGAGGGCTGGCTGCTCTCAGAACATCCAGTGTTCAGTGCTCAGGGCAGTGATGAGCGCAGTGTCTCCTTCCAGTCCCAGAGTGTGCAAAGGTTTCCTCCTCAGCACCGTCTGTGCATTTCATAGCAAAATCCGGGATCCACGGAAAAACCACAAGTTGATGAACTGGGTGATGATCAAATTTCTGTTTCAAGTTTCATCACCATTAGTGTTTGTCAAAAATGTTGTTGTCCTGTCCTGGGGTGGAACTGATGAAGAGCTTGCTTTGTGACTGGAGCACATAAGCCCTTTCAGGATACAAACTGAACTTGATACATTTCCCCAAATATTTGGGAAAATATTTGTGTCATATAGGATTAGAATAGTAGTAAGCATGTGAGTTCATTTCTGATAATTTTATTATCTTACTATTTTTTTCCTTTTTTTAATTTGAAAGACTTTTACATTGAATAATAGGAACAACAAATCTTATTTTTTTCATTCGATAAAGCAGTGAAAGTTGAGCATTTCATATGGGGCCTCTGTAGATCATAATGAACCAGTTGTAAGATGTTCTGTCTTGGAGTTCCTGTTGTGGCTCAGCCCATAGTATTCATGAGGATGTGAATCCCATACATGGCCTTACTCAGTGGATTAAGGATCTGGTATTGCTGGAAGCATACGGCTCACATCTGGCATTGCTGAGGCATAGGCCAGCTGCTATAGCTCTGATGTGACCCCTAGCTGGGAAACTTCTATATGCTCCAGGTGAAGCACTAAAAAAAAAAAAAGGATAAAAAAAAGAGAGAAAAAATGTACTGTATGGATTACATAATGAAAGTCTAGGTCTTACTATTATTGCTAATTAATCCTCCCATTATTGTCTATATGCTTTTAATTCCTACTTTTCTCCTAACCTATTTAATAAGTTTCTAAGTGGATCCCTTATAACAAGGGAGGCATTTCTTAGTCTGCATCAGGGAAGGACAAGACCAGAGCATTTTTTGTATTCTAAGTGTAAGGTAGAGGCCTGCTGTAATCATTCCTGCCTAGCACACGTTGTACATGCCAGGAACTATTACCAGGATCTTACGTATTAACTCATTGAATCTTCGCAACAATCCTCAGAGGAAAGTTCCATTAGAATCCCCATTTTCTGGATGAGACAACTTAAAAAGTCTTCAAGGAATTTCTCCAAGGTCACATAGGCAGTAAGAAGCAGAGCCTGGATTCCAGCCCCTTTCCTAAGAGGCCATGCTTTCAATCACTTGTCTCTGCTGCTTCTCTTTGGGCCCTTTTAAAAAATAGAACCTGAAGTGCTACTTTTCCCTTGGGGTTCCAGAAAGACAGAAAAAGAGATGCTGAAGTGTGAACCCATTTTATGGAACCAACTATATCTTCTCAAAGTCTGGTTATAAAGCAAATAATTCATACAATTGTAATGACAGGGTCGTTCTTTATAAGTCCTTCTCGTCTGAAGAATAGAGGAAAAGAATGTGAGCTTTAAAGTCCAGGCTTAGGTTCAGCGGATTAAGAACCTGACTTAGTCTCCATGAGAATGTGGGTTCAGTTCCTGTCTTCACTCAGTGGGTTAAGAATCCATTGAGTGGTGTAGACTGGCAGCTGCAGCTCTAATTGGACCCCTAGCCTGGGAACTTCCGTATGCCACAGGTGTGGACCTAAAAAGAGAAAAAAGAAAAAGAAAAAAAAGTCCAGGCTTAGATGGCAGGCGAGCTTCTGCCATTGACATCTGTAATTACTAAGCCCCTTCACTTCTCTGAGGATCTGTCTGGTTTTCTCTAAAACTGGGAAACATGGATGATGCCTCCTTTAATTCTCACCATAACTTGAAAATAATTTAGAGTTAAATGAGAAAGAGTATCTGATTTAGGGCCTAGCTTGGCAGGCACTTCATCCTCATTTTCATTTTCTTGTTTTATGGACCATGCTTTTTACAGTAAAAACTAGGTGCTTCCTTGCATGCTGGGTGACACATTATGGAATATATGTATAGTAAAGTAATTTGGCAAATATGTAAAGAGAAGTTTTATTACTTAGTATTACCTTTATACCTGAGAATCTGGGGAATAGCTGAGCTTCTGAATACAATATTTTCCTCTCTAGTCATTCATTCTTAGATGTTTAGTAGAAGTTAATGAAGGAAGGAAGCAATTGGAATATAGAACTAATTTCAGGCAAGTACAAACTACCTACAACTTTTTAAAATGTTTTTTTTTGATTATGCATGCAAATTGTACTTGTAGAATTCAGCTAATATAGAAGAGTATGTAAAAATAATGTAAATAAAAGCATGTTTCTAGGGGGAAATTTAGTTCTTGTTTCACCTTTTAATGAAGGACTGTTTTTAAAAAGAAGCCTATAGAACATATGAATGAATCTGAATCTGTGTTGAAAAGATCCTCTGAATGGAAACCAGAATGGTGAAATGGTGGTTGTTTCTTTTCTTTTTTCTTTTTCTGTCTTTTTAGGGTTGTAACCATGGCATATGGAGGTTCCCAGGCTAGGGGTCGAATAGGAGCTGTAGCTGCTGGCCTAGGCTACAGCCATAACAATACCAGATCTGAGCTGCTTCTTCAACCTTCCCCACAGCTCACAGCAGTGCCAGATCCTTTAACCCACTGAGTGAGGCCAGAGATTGAACCTGAGTCCTCATGGACACTAGTCAGGCTTCGTTACTGATGAGCCATGGTGGGAACTCTTGGGTGGTTGTTTTTTAAAATCTCCAATGGGTCCCAATATCCTTTTGTGAAGCAATAATTTGGAAATAAGAATCTGGTGAAGCTAACATGATGGTTAGCTATTCACTATACTTCTCTTCCCTGATATACTGAATTACCTACTATAGGAAAAGAGTCATATCTAATCATCCTTAAATCTGCAGTATTTAGATTGGTAAGCACCTGGCATAGAGGAAGCGCTTAAACTTTGGAACTAGAAAAATTATTAATGGAAGATATATTTCTTGCCTTTACAATTTAGAAAGCAGTATGCTCTCCAAATAATCTTTAGAGTACTTGGGGGAAAATGCCAGCTCTAGCAATAGTTCCTCAAAGCAAAAAATCCAGTTATTCTAGCATTACCATTCTATGTTGAAAGCTCAAGAAGATGAAATGGCTCTTAGCCAGTGAGGATCCCTTTGCCTGGTCCCTAGTGCAGAGGGAGGAGCCAGATACAACCTCTGTGCTGAAAACCAGAGGGTAACATCGTGGTGGTAAGATCAGATGAGATTCATCTCTATCTCTTTTGTCCTTGGATTTCTGTAAGGATTTCACCTCTGAAGCCTTGAGAACTGCTTTCCTTTTAAACACGGTTGTAGTAAAAAGTGTGAGGAAGTATCTTCTTTTTCTTTTTTTGCTTTTTAGGGCCGGACCCATGGCATATGGAAGGTCCTAGGCGAGGAGTCAAATCGGAGCTACAGCTGCTGGGCCTACACTACAGCCTCAGCAACTCGGGATCCAAGCCACGTCTGTAACCTACATCACAGCTCACGGCAATGCCAGATTCCCAGTCCACTGATTAAGGCCAGAGACTGAACCCATGTCCTCATGAATACTCGTCAGGTTCATTACCACTGACTCACGACGGGAATTCTGAGAACTCCTTTCTGACAGGAGCATATTTACTTTGTTAGAGTCATTAGAAATGTCGATTCTTGGGGGTTGATTACTGGAAAATGTGTTTGAGAGCATGGGAGGGGCCGGCCCCCAGCTTCAGAGGAGCCCTGGCAGACCAGGCCTGTCCGCTGTTCTGTACACTTAGACTCATGACACCGTGGCGGGTCACCTGAGCCAGGATCTCCAGGGCTGTTGTTCTCTTTCCTTCATGGGCCTTCTCAAGCCCCTTTTTTGTTCATGCTACTCTACTGCTTTGGTTTTTTTAATTTTTGTCTTTATATTAAAATTCACTTCTGAAGTTTCTCTTTCATTGTCCCCCCCCCTTTTTCTCTTACTCCTCAGTGTTTTGCATTTTGAATATTCAGAGACCCATTAAGGAAAATAAAATAACGGGAGAGTTACTTTATCTTGTAAAAGGATATATGATGATAGTAACTTACTATGCTATTGAGAGTGATTGAAAGATGTGTATTTGGAGTCATACTATCTGGGTTTTGGAGTCATGTTAGAATTTGGGCTTGGCCATTTCCTGCATGACTGTGGGACAATCTATTTAAGCTCTAAGCTTATTTCTCCTTGCCCCCTTCCAGTCTATAAAATGGGGTATAGTAATATACTCAGCTTATAATGCTGTGAGGTTTCGGTGATACAGTAAATCTCAACTTCTTTGCACTAGCCTAGAATGGAATTTTTATCTATCAGTATTTGTTAAACAACTGTTGTAGCATTTTATAGATGAGAAACTTTCGATTATATTGAATATTATCTTCCTCGCTAATGGGTACGTTCCTGCTTTTATCATGAGTTTTTTTTTTTTTTTCACACCTAGAATAGTGTCCAGCAAATAGGTACTCAATACGTACTTGCTGACTGACTGACTGAATGAATCTATTCCAAACTCCTTATTTTAGGAATGAGCTATTAAGCTCAAAAAATCATGGCATTTTCCTCAAGATTGGTGACAAAGCTAGAGCTACAACAAAGGTCCCCTAATTCCCACATCAGTGCCCTTTCTGAGAAAAACCCTTATTTTAGAAATGAACTATTGAGCTAAAAAATCATGGCATTTTCCTCAAGATTGGCAACAAAGCTAGAGCTACAACAAGGACCTCCTGACTCCCATACCAGTGTCCTGAGAAGACTGTGTCGTTTTCTCAATATTTATTTCATATGGTAAGTTCATAGGAAGCTGTATAGTAGTATAAGAGAATGCACTTTGATAATCAGACATTCTGATTAAAATCATTGACACACTAAATTTCTGCATCCTCACCTTGAAAGTAAGGTCATTTCTACCTTGCAGAGTTATTTTTGAGGCTGAATTGAGTTAATTGGTGTAGAGCACTTGATTATATTTGTTTAGCTCTCCTCACCACCAACTTTTTTTTGATATAGTGATTTTTGTTTTTCAGTTATAGCTGGTTTACAGTTTTTTGTCAATTTTTCAACTGTACAGCGTGGTGACCTGGTTAAGCGTACATACATAGATTCGTCACAAGTGGTTAGACATAATTCCTGGTGCTCTACAGCAGGATCTCCTTGCTTTTCCATCCCAAAGGCAATAGTCTACATCTATTAACCCCAGACTTCCAGACCATCTCCTCCCCATCCCCCTACCCCTCAGCAACCACAAGTCTGTTCTCCAAGTCTGTGATTTTCTTTTCTATGGAAAGGTTCATTTGTGCAGTCTATTAGATTCCAGATATAAGTGATATCATATGGTATTTATCTTTCTCTTTCTGACTTACTTCACTCAGTATGAGGGTCTCTAATTCCATCCATGTTGCTGCAAATGGCATTATTTTATGCTTTTTTATGGCTGAGTAGTATTCCATTTTGTATATATACCACATCTTCCTAATCCAATCATCTGTCGATGGACATTTGAGTTGTTCCATGTCTTGGCTATTGTCAATAGTGCTGCAGTGAACATGCATGTGCAAGTGTCTTTTTCAAGGAAAGTTTTGTCTGGATGTATGCCCAAGAGTGGGATTGCTGGGTCATATGGTAGTTCTATGTACAGTTTTCTAAGGTACCTCCATACTGTTTTCCATAGTGGTTGTACCAGCTTACATTCCCACCAACAGTGCAGGAGGGTTCCCTTTTCTCCACACCCTCTCCAGCATTTGTTGTTTGTGGACTTATTAATGATGGCCATTCTGACTGGTGTGAGGTGGTATCTTGTGGTAGTTTTGATTTGCATTTCTCTAAAAATCAGTGATGTTGAGACCACCATGTTCTAGTCTAGACTTCTTATAGGTAAGATGTCTTACCTTGTTTCTCATTCTTTCTTGAATCTTCTGTGATCAGGCTCTGGACTGCCATCCCTCCACAGCTCACTTGTCAAGATCAGTCCTCATCTGACTTAACCTGTGGACAGAGGTTTCAGCTGAGCACATTATGCCCCTTGATACAGTTTTCTTTCCTTGCCTCCACCCCACTGGCCTGCTCCTTCTCAGACTCCTCTCTTTGCTGTCCTCATTTTTCCATGGCTGTCCTCTGACCTCATTGTCTTTTTCCATTCTCTCTGGCTTCAAATTGTCTTTTTCCATACTCTAGTCTCTGGCTTCAAATAACATCTAAATCCCTATGACCTTCAAAGGTATGTCTCTAGTCCAGGTCTCTCCTCAGAATTCCTGATTTATAAACCAAACTGTTTACTTAAAATTTCAATTTAGAGTTCTAATAGATTTCTCAAACTTATCTTGTTCTAAAGTAAACTCCACATTCTCTCCTGCAGGCTCCAACTCTGTACTTCCTATAGATTTTCACATCTCAGTACATCCTTCTAATTGTGCAAGCCAAAAAACCCTTGGAGATCTGCTAAATTCTACTCTCTCTCACTCTACATTCAATCCATTAACAAATCCTGTTGCCTCTTCCGTGGTAATATTCAAAACTGAACAGGGTCACCGCCACTATTTTGGTATGAGACACCATCATTTCTCACTTGGAGTGTTGTATAAGCCTCCTTACTAGTCTCTCCATCTCTAACAATGTCACCTATCAGTCTATTCTCTGTGTGTCAGATAAGATGTTACTTGTAAATTATATCTCAGATCACAATTTTTCTTCCACTCAAACACTTCCAAAGGCTTCATCTCTTATTCAGGCCAGAATTCAAAGTCTTTTCTGTAGCCTACATACCCCTACATGTTCTACCTTCTTCTGGAACTTTCTATTCTCAGGTCTTAGCCTCCTTGCTTTCTCACTAACTCCAGCCACATCTTCCTATTTTTTGAATACACCAAGTATGCTCTTGCCACAGGACATTTACGCTTACTGTTCCCTTTGCTTAGAAACCCTTGGAATCAGCTCTGTGGAAATTCAGCTATTTACTGATTTTTAGAAAACTAACATAGGGCATATGCTTATGTGTATGTAACACCACAACTAGCCTCAGGTAGCACATTGCATATTCAAACATTAATATTTCTGGATGAAACATTAAGAATATCCATGCTAAGTGGCATAAATATAGACTTAAATTTTTTTTGTTAGGTCCAATTTGGGGGCAAAATGAAGTCAGCTCAGGTTTTGTTGCCAAATGATTTAAGAAAAAATAAACAATTTTCAGACCTTTGGGGATTTTGGAATTGGAGATGAGAGATTCTGGATCTGTAACTACATGGCTTATTATTTTTTTATTATTGTTTTTTTCTAATCCTTATTCAGTGGTCATGGGTAGTCAGGAAAGCTCTCTATCTTTTCTTTTGTAGAGCAAGTCTGATGTGTGGAAAGTGTCCAGTTAACAGTTACTGAAAGGAAGAATGAGGTCCAAATCATTTTTCACTCGAATGTCCGTTATTTAGAAGACAGTGTTGCCAGTTTAGGAATAGTTAACCATTATCAAAAACAAATTGGTTAGTGATAGTTAACTCAAACACATATTAGTATTTGGAATATCAGTAATACTTAATGGGTGAGTCATCAGCTGACGCAAAACCCGTTATCTGCGTTAGTGCCTGGTAGCCTAATTAGTGGGACTGTTTCATTGATCTGTTACTGACCTGGCACATGTAACTTTAAATAGGTTTTTAGTATAATTTTATTCTTCTTTTTATCACCCTGTATCTTAGAGCGTTTTTGTGCAGTTGATCAAAGATATAATCACTATTTGAAAACAAGTAAAATTGAAAGTTTTAATGCTCATTTACATTTTAAGTATTGTGTACCAAATTAATTGAAAATAAAAGGGCAAAAGTTCCATTAAAATCACTTGAAATTTTAACATTCATTTATACCCCTTACATAAGTGAACTATTTCTATCTAAAGAAAATGTGAGTAATAAAATACTGTAATAAAATACTGTAAACTTTGTCTTAGTTTTGGTAGAGTATCCACAGGGAGAAAGTTATGCATGAGTAGGAATTATTGTAAAACCACTTTTCACAATGGTTCTCCAGCAAGAAAGATTTTATATCCTCTCAGAAGTTAATGATTTTTTTCTTTTGAGTTTTGAGACCATAATTGTATTTAAATTGCTAATGTGTTTGGAAGGCTACATAATAAATTGCTTAACATTTATATTCAGTCAAATTTGTAATTTTTACAAAACTTTCAGGACATTTAAAAAATTAAACTTAAGAAAATGGAAGTGTTACTAGAATTTTACTGTATTTTAGAAGTTGGCTTCTGATCTACAGATTGAAATCTTTCTTAAATCATGAAGTTTTAGGGCTTTTCCTTCATAGACTAGATAGAGCAGATGTTTTTATTTTTTAATTCCCATTATGGGGTGATCTTTCTTTCTTTGGGTTTTGTGGAAAGGATTTTATTTATTACGATAGTGATACTTCAGTTGCATAAGAAAATGCTATTTTAAACAAGAGTAGTGACTTAACTTGCATCCTTAAACTTAGCAATGAGGCTTTAAATAGCTAGTGTTTTTGAAGGTCTTCCTATCTGATCACAGTGACTTATATTCAACAGTGCTATTAAATGAAATAAACATGGATGCCACTTCTGCCACAGAGGCACAGGTGGACATCTTGGTGGCAAGCCTCATGCAGTGTGACACATGGCACAACCCAACATGGGGGCAGCGAGCATGCAGCTTGAGCTAGGAGTCATCTTACAGATACTTCACTGTAGGTTTGTGTTTTTCTGTGGAACAGCCATCATACAAGATATGTACATAGTGTGGTGTTTATGTTTTATTAAAGGTTCCTTATAATGTCTTAAAAATAGTCAAGACCTGATCAGTACAATCTATTTAGAAGCCAAAGTTCCTCTACCCTGCTCCTTGCTATCTATATAAATGATATTTTTGACTCTGTCCTTTATAATGTTGGCACCCTGTGCATATTAGATGTAATGAGGGCTGAAAGGAAACTTGAATCCATCTGGAAGCAATAAACTTTTCTAAAAGACTGCACAGTGTTATTTAATCCTGTGACTTCTTACTGTGAGTGAAATTAAGGTTTGATGCAGTTGTGTCACATCGTATTGATATCAAATTTATCTTTCTAAAAAAATACAGTACTATTACAGCACGGTGGAGAAGAGCTTGCTGTAATCCTATAAGCAATTTTGCTTTGTTTACATGTTCTATGGTATTACTAAATATATAATATACCTGATCTAAAATGTTAAATTTTCTCTGAAATTTTCACATTATCAAGTCATACTTCCTTACCTTTAATTTTGGCCTATTATCATAGTACTAATTATGTGGTAAAAATTATTATGACAAAAGGCATGGAGAAGAAACTGTTTAAAACTCTTTTTTAAATTGGGAACAAACTTGAGTAAATAATATTATTTAGAACATCAAGGTCAAACACTGAGCTTATTTTCATATCGGACTCTTTGGATTAATATAAGGCTTTTATAGAAAAAATCTAACTTCTGATTTCTACTCCAAAATGGCTTTTTAAATTTTACTTTAAATATATAGGTAGAAGGTCATATTTTATGTGAATATTATCAACTGACTAGCATAATTTACAGTTTTTGTGTATTTACTAAGTTGTAAAATTTTTTTTTTTAACATTTGCCTAAGACCAACTGAAATGAATTTAACAGTTAGGATATTTGACTATATTTTATTGGTAACTTCACTTTAATATTTCTTCCTTAGAATCAATTATCACTGTATTTACTTAACTAGAGTTTTTGAATGCCAAAAATAAAACAGAAATCAAATGTGTTTGTCAAATATATACTTTTAATGATGGACATGAACTACTCATACCTCTCATATGCCTAGCATATTAAAAATAAACATGAACTTTACCTTGAAAGTTATTAAGTTGGATATTTAAATAAAACCATGATTGCCTACATGAAAATTGTTTATCACTTTTCCTTTGTCTCCACTAAGTCTAGGCCTGCAAATCCTCATCAAATTTAGAATATCTCAAATGTGTACTTCCTGAGGTATAATTGTTGTAAAACATATTTTTAGATGTACAATGAAATGATTCGATACTTGTGTGTATCTTGAAATGATCACCAGAATAAGTCTAGTTAATATCATCACTATATATAGTTACAAAATTTTAATTTTTGTGATGTTTCAAAATCTGTCCTAGCAGCTTTCAAATATGCAAGACGGTGTTATTATTATTTTTTAGGGCCGCACCTGAGGTGTATGGGAATTCTCAGGCTAGGGATAGAACTGGAGCCACGGCTGCGGGCCTGTACCACAGCCACAGCAACACAGGATCTGAGCAGCGTCTGCGACCTATATTGCAGCTCACAGCAACGCTGGATCCCTGATCCACTGAGCGAGGCCAGGGATTGAACCTGCATCCTCATGTACACAGTTTGGATTCGTTCATGCTGTGCTACAACAGGAACTCCTGCAGTGCAGTATTATTAACTATAGTCACCATGCTGTACATCATATCCCCCTGACTTACTTTAAAACTGGACATTCTTACGTTTTGACCTTCCTCACCCGTTTGCTACCCCTTACTTCTGACAACCACCCATCCATTCTGTCTATGAGCTTGTGGTTTTTATTTTTGTGTTTTAATATTTCACATGTAATATTTGTCTTTCTTTGTCTTACTTTACACTTAGCATAATGCCCTTAAGCTTCCATCCTAGTTATCTCAAAGGCAAGATTTCTTTGTTTTTATATATGAATAACATATAACTCGTATGTGTGTGAGTGTGCATGTGTGTGTGTGACATTTTCTTTATCCATTTATCCATTGATGGACACTTAGGTTGTTCCCATATTTTGGCAATTGTGAATATATTTGTATTTACATTTACTTTTGTATGTTCAGTATATATAGCTTTTGGCAGTTTCTCTGTATTTTACCATCCTGCTCCCTTCACACACATACAGCTATTTCTCAACCACAATGTGCCATACCTGGCCTCTGGAAAGTGGACTAATGATAAGTTTGGGAGTCCTGTAGCATGATGAGGTGAATTTCTTCTAGTCCATTTCTGGATGGTCAGGATTGTGGCATTCTCTTCCTAGCTGTCTTTGCTCCTTAGATGAACTTTTTCTTCTCTGGTGCTAAACTCGTTCTTCATTAAGTAAAAATCATCAGTTCCTTTAGTCTTTCATGTCATGGTTCTACTTCCTTCTAGCAACACAGATCTGCATGTGCTAAGTTCAGATACTCTGAACTTGAGTAGTTATTCTGAATACTTTCCTGGTTTCTTAGTAAATAATGTCAGTCTTAAAGGTAAAACTGAATGGGAGTGCTGTAAAAGTGAGCCTTTTAGTGTCTCTCAGAAGCAAAGCCCTTCAGATGATCTGAAGGACTATGTGATAACTTCTCTGTGACTATTGTAAAGTGACAGGCTATCGGACCTGCCTAGGGAGGGCGTTTGAGTGCCAGTAATGGTGAAGGTGAAAGCAAGGTCATCATGACTATGTTGATATGAGTAGCAATCAGCTTGGACTGTGAGATATAAGGGCTTTTACCAGGCAGGACACCCCTACCCAGCCACAATCCTTAGATGCTGGCAATAGAAGCCATAATTTTGGCTTGGATCTAGTTCTGTTTCCACTGTCTAGAAAGTTTCAGGCCATGGAAGAGAAAGACTTCCTTAACCTTTGTTCTCATAGAAATAGTTGTCTATGAAGATTGTTACATTAATATTATCATTTTAATATTCACACAAAAGTGGCTAGAATGTTAGGTGTTCAAATATAGTAAAGAAATAACCTTTTGGATTAAGATTTTGGATTTACCTTAAACTATTACAGTCTAATCTTTCTTTAATCCCTTCCCCATTGCTATTTTTTTTTAAAGACAGTTTACATTTAATTAATGTGGGGAAAAATATATGTAACTTAAGTTCTTAAAAGTCTTTGAAGGACCTTTGTTCCCTCACCTCTGTTAAGTTAGGATTTCTAATATGTGACTACCTTTCAACTGAGTGGTACTGGGCCAAAGGAGTTCAGAGGGACTGGAAAATAAAGGATGTTTCTTGGAGGAGGGGCACAATGTGCTTTGACAGATGGTTAATGTTTGAAAAGATTAGAGTTAAGAAGGCCTTCCATTTGCTGGGAAATGAAGGAGCAAAGGTTCAGAGGTTGAAATGCATATACTGTGACTAAAATATTATCTGATTGATGGTAAATACAGTAAATAACAAACTTTTATTGGATGCCCGGCCTGTTTTTGAAGCATTGAGCTAGGTGCTGGGTTACAGAGCTGAGAGATGAGGAGGATGAAGATATTGGTGAAGTAAATTGCTGAGGAATTAGAAAGAGGAAGACTCATTACTAAACTTCTGTGGTGCATGAGAAATCTGCACAAAGTAGGATATACAGGAACTGCATTTCATCTATGAGCTAATATACATAACTTACAATGCCAAAAAAAGACTAGTTTATAAGAGTAGGATGAACCACTTTTATCAGAAAATAAGGTCATATTTTCTGTGTGTGCCATCCTCAGACACTCCCTATTTATAAATGTTTTTCCTAAGGAAGAGAGGTAGAAATGGACATATAAAATGACAGAGGCAAACATAGAAGTAGATAGTAAAGTCAAGGAATAAATAGTCCCAGTAGAAGAACATTAGTGCCCTTGTTGAAGTGGAAATGACAAAACCCAATCAATTACATGATAGTCATGTTTTAGAATATGAAATAGACAATATGAAATTTTGAATCATTCTTTTATTTTACTAGGTTTCGGATATAGTAGGACTTATTGCAAAGATAGCCTAAAAAATTTGGTGTTAAAATCTTAATTTGAATACGATGTGATGAAAGATAAAATTGCATGAATCACACCATTTTTCTTAGGTTAGCCCTATTGCACTAAAGGTAGACCAGAGGTTCTTGAGGTTTTGGTCTTGGGACCCCCCCCCCCCCGCTTTTTTTAACAGGTGCACCTGGGGCATATGGAAATTCCTAGTCTAGGAGTTGAATTGGAGCTGCAGATGAGGCCTACACTACAGCCATGGCAACACCAGATCTGAGCCTCATCTGTGATCTATGTGTCAACCTTAACCCCCTAAGTGAGACCAGGGATTAAACTTATCTGTAAAATTGACTTGTGATGATTTATGTACACCTATAATTGAAATAAAATCCATTAAGAGAAAAAAAAATAAA